>VWZT01016595.1:0-93111 GCA_013397055.1 Pachycephala philippinensis | reverse complement strand
GGCGGGGGGAGTCGGGGCGGCCGCGGGGCACGGGGCAGAGCCCGGCGCCCGGCTGGGACCTGACGGATTTTTACCTTTCCTTTTGTAATTCCTACACACTTTGGGAGTTGTTCGCCGGGTTGTCCAATCCGGACACTTTGAACTGCAGTCTGGATGTGGTGCTGAAGGGGGAAGGCTCCTGCAGCCAGTGCGTCCAGGCTTACCAGCGCTACGACCAGCACGCTCAGGAGAAATACGAAGAGTTTGAGGTTATGCTCCAGAAATATTTACAGTCGGATGAGTACTCGGTGAAATCGTGTCCTGAGGATTGTAAGGTAGGAGCCCCTGCTGTGTTTCCTGTCCCTGGCTGTCGGGCTGGCGGTCCTCCCTCGGCTGTTGTGGCTGCCGTGGACCCTGTTGTGCCTGCTTCGGTCTCTGCCCTGCCGCCGGCGGCCGCGGTTCTCACGGTGCGGGCGGTGCTGCGGAGGGTATCGGCCGGGATGCCCCCCTTAGCGCGTTATTAAAAGAGAGGAAGAGAGAGGGGGAAGCTTGAGAAAACGCAAAAAGAAGTGATCCTCGGTCCTCTGGGAGCGTAGCGCTGGATTTCCCCCTCCTCATGAATATGCGATTGGCTCCGGCTCGGCTGCCGGCTTCCAGCGGGTTGGGATGCGACTTGGCGGCAGGCAGCGACAGGGTCTGCATGACAATGAGCGGGGCTCGGAGCTGCGGCCGGGGTCGGGGCCGCCCGACGGCGCTGTCCTGGCCGCCGGCCCTCGGGGGGCAGTGGCCGCGGTGCCCCGGGGACGGGCGGTTCGTCCCCCCGCGGCGGCCAGGGGCACGCACCGGAGGCTCCGGGTAGGTTCCGGCCGGCGCTTGGCCCCGGGGGCAGCGGGGCTGGAAGGCGGCAGAGCGGTGCGGCGCCGGGCCGCCTCGGGAGCGGGAGCGGGACAGTGTTTTCAGGCGCTCTGCCAAAATCTGTGGAACTGGGGAAAGCTGGAGGACAAGGGTGTCTGTTGACGGGCAGCGCGGTGGCCCTTGGTTGGGAAGTGATGGTGACAGCGTTTTGATAAGCCTTGGCTGTTTCCTTTGGTGCCACTGGTGACGGCTCAGAGAGAACCAGAGGTTTTTCTTTTCCTTTGCTAGAATGCGGAGGGTCCCACCTTGGCTCTTGTAGTTGCCTTCTCTTTACTTTTGAACAAGATTAGTTGGCCTATCTCTCAAGACAGGGCAGAAGAAAAGAGTTGGCATTGTGCCTAAAATACTTAACTGCATGCTTTTTTCCCGTGTTTGAGTACTTGTTAGGATGTGAGTATTTCTGCCCCGAACTGGATTATCCCAACTACCGTAGCACTACACTAACCAGTCTGAACCAAATTCTGCTTTAGCAGTGGAACACAACAATGCGTGAGAATCACTGTTCTGAATAGGAGGCCTGGCAGTACCTCTGTGCTCTGTAACTTCAGCAGGGCCTTCTGAAATCATTTCGTGGTAACAGCGTGTGCCTAAAGAATCCCATTCACCAATAACTTAATGTAATTTGTACGTATATTTGCCACAAAAATTGATCCACAGTCCCCCAAGAAGCTGAAATAACCTGCTATCTAACCAGATAAAGTAGGAAAGTTGCTGTATTTAGTTTTTCTTTCTAAACCTGACACAAGTAAGGTTAACCAGAAGTGTTGACTCCACTGTTTTTAGATTGCAAACTGTGTGTGTACACACTCATTGTATATATGCTATGTACTCAGTTACTGATAATGTAAATATATTTTATTTCCAGAGTGAATGGGATAAGTAAAAAAGGGTATCAAATGTAAATAGATATCTATCGCTGTAAGGAAATCTTTGTCATTTCAGTAGCTCTATAATTAGAAATTGACCTACTATTCCATGCTGCCAAATGATCAGCATTTACATGCTTAAAGTGATTTTTTTTTTGTATCACAGTTCAGTTTGACTGAACTTTACCACAAAGTGCTCAGTTGCTTTCAGAATATCAGGGTGTAAAAGGTGTTGACAATGAACGGAGCAGCAAATTTATGCTGTATAACGATTTTCCCTTCACACACCCAATGAGGAGAAAATACTTTTTTAATGAGAAAAAGTTGTTGACATTAAAATGACTGTGTGAAACTTAAATGAACTAGACAAATGCCAGCGACCTACATTTCTGCGGTTCTGAGTGCCAGATGATACTGCTTTATGTTTTGAGAATTTGGCCAACCAATCTGTGTTAAAAATGAAAGATATTTCAGAAGGGGAAAGGGAAAAAACCCAAACCATGGGTGTGTTTTCCCTCTCTCCAGGGAATCTGGTGGGCAGTGCAGATGCCCACCCAGTGCGGGTGCGGAGCGCAGTGGGGTGAGCTGCGTTGCTGGGTTGGGCTGAGCTGGGCTGGGCTGGGCTGAGCTGAGCTGAAGTGGGCTGAGCTGCGCTGAGCCGAGGGCCAGGAGAGCGCTGTCCAAGGTGCTGCAGGACAGCGCACACACAGCCCGTGGCCGGGCAGGGGAGGTGCCGCTCTCTGCCCCCGTGCCCTGATTTGGTGCTTCTGGGTCCCTCTGGAGCCTTTTGATTCGTGGGGGTGATTGAGAGAGCCAAGGGGATGGCACGTCCAGCGGTCTGACGTGTGTGTTCATGTGCTTGTACGTGGGTTACCCTGAAGAGTGTAGAGGTGAAACTTGAAACTCGGATACTTTGTGACTGTTGCAATATTTTGCTGGGCTTTCTGGTGTTTTATATGTATTTCATTTGTAAAACTCAATCAGGACATTATCTTTTTTGTGTGTGTAAGTAAAGATTAATTTTTTGCATGTTGGATATTTAGCTAATTCTTAGGTAAAGAATCAGAATAGAAAATAACTTGACATCTAGCTATGTGGTTTAGGAACACGTTATTTGGTGGGTGTCATGGTTTATGTGGTGACCTGCTTTTTCGTTTAAACAAAGTGCTAAAAATACTGCCTTTACTCAATAATCATGTATGTAAGCCTTGACTTAATACAATGAAAGGCTTGTTCACAAGTCTATTTATTTAAGATGTCTTTAGCATTCTTGGAGGGCAGCTTTGTTCACAGAAAAAATGAGATTTTCATCCAGTTGACCAATTACAGCAGATGATAAAAATTAACAAAATTTACACTGAATTACAGTCAAGCATAAGTTGTAATTGGGGGTTGCTTCCCCCTTCCCCAAATCTCCCCAACACCATACACCATCCTCAACACAGTCAGTTCTCACAGTAAAGTGTGAAGATCATGGTGGGTTTCTCAGCCCAGCAAGTTATGCCTTTCCAGAAAGTACTATTGGTGATAACAAATAGTACATATCAAAAATGCCCTTGATGCACGAGTATAAACCTCAGACTTTATGTTTTCATTCTTTTATCTGAAACCAGAAGAAGATGAACTATACTTTCAAAATATTCTGTCTTCCACTACATGTCTCCTGGTCTCTGAAGAATATTTTCAATCAATTGCTTTGTATTGCAGAAGTTTGTAGGCAGGAGTTCTTTGACTTATAGATCACATTTAGCTATTCTGTGTGGTGGGTTTTGGTTTTAATATGTAAGTATACTCAGTTTTGGTTTTTTTATTTTTTTTTTTAAGAGTGTTCTGTAATTAAGGTGTTGCTATTTAAGTTTTATTGAGTTGCATTGGGGTTTTTGAAAATTTTGTAGAAAATGTGGACAATTTCTAACATTTAGAAAACAATTATTTTTGATGATATCAACAAATGTGCATATGTCTTTTATATTGTTTGTATGTCAGTAGACTTTATGTGTTGTTTGGAAGCTTGGGATATCAGTGTTGTCTCACTATAAATCCCTCCTCAACTTATTTCCTATAAACACTTCTTAAAGTCTGATGTCTCTATATATTGTTTCCTTGTCTTGATAGTCACATATTAGTAATGGCTAAACAGTAAATACAAGAGAAATATTTGAATGTATTACATATTCAGCTAGATGGCGAAACATATTGGTGTAGCTTTACTAAATCAGTAAAGTAACAGAGTAACTGAAAATCTGGATCTACACTTCTGTTTTTCTGTTTGAAATTTAATTTAGATTTTTAAAAAATATTTATGAAATCTTGCTATTGCCTGTTATAAATTTGTGTTTATATTTGCAGCTATTTGTCTCAGCAATATCTATAATTTTTTGGTTTCCAGAAAATCATTTTTATATGCAGTGTGTCACAGCACAGTATTCAGACAATTAACAGAAACTGTACTGGCTTGACGTTGGAAGACACAGTTCCTCATTATGACTTGTCAGCGTTCTATCAGGGGAAATACTCAAGCTCTTATTCTTAAGGCAGCAGACAATCGCTCTGTGGAATAAAAGAAAATTCTGGCTACTTCTGATTAAGAACTGGGTCAAATAACTAAGTAGGACATAAAAATGTAAAGGGTTTTAATATTTCTCTTTTTTTTTTCTTTTTTAAAGATAGAGCTTACATCTTTGTGATTAAGTGTCAGAGGCCAGGGCTTTCTTGGCAAATGTGTTTATTAATGTTTGAACAAGATACCAGTCATCATTTTTGACACAGGTTTCTTTAACCTAGTGCAAGTTGAGGGTGTTTAAAATGTGGGCTTTTTAGCAGTAGTTAAAATATTGAAATACATACATAAGGTAAGTGCATTATAATTAAAATAACATTAAAATAATTCATTTTCCCTCCTAGAATATCAGAGAAAAAATAAAAAGATACCAACTCTTCTTATATTAACATTGCTGAAAAGCAAACTTTGGCTGACATTCTAGGTGCTCAAAAAGCACACACAGATTTTTGTTTCTCAGGAATTAAATATAATTTGATAACTTCTGATTTGAGGTTTATGGTATTGGTATCAAAATATGTCATAGAATAGCTGAGTTATAATACTGCTTAGTTGAAAAATGTATGTCAATAAAGGGTTTCATCATTAAGCATAGATGGTATAGTTGATAGGAACAACTGTCTACAAGATAGACTTGGTATTTCTGTTACTGAAGAATTTTTTTGATGAAAGAACTGGGCTCAACTACTTTTATTTGAGTAAGAAGATGATTGAAAGTTATTTAAAACAATTAAAATCACATTTCTTCTTAGATGTTATCTGGAAATATCAAAGCTTTTATGAATCACTACTTTCCTAAGAACTTTCTGCTAAACAGCATATGTAGTCTAATTAGGTTTTGATTTAAAATCTCCGTTAAGCTGGCAGCAAAGAGCAGATGAGAAATACAAGCCCAAAAGCTCAAATGATAAAAGAACCCTTCAGTTACAAAAGATCACATAGACCAGCATCTGCCACAAAGTTAGATATTTCAGTTGCACATCTTAGTCACTTAATTATATGATGATAGTTTTATGCAAGTGATACCTGAGCTACTCAGAAGAAACCCATAAAAATTAAACCTTGACGATCTGTACTGGTAGTCTAATACAAACAAGAAAACCTCCTGCATTAATTACTGAACATTTCTGACTCTCTTGAAATATAATTATTTATTTTAAAGCTCTTTTTTTAGATGAATACTATGCTGCATTTAAAAAAAAACCCCTCAAAATACTTAAATGTTTACACTTGTTAAAACTTTGGTTTAAAATGCTGTGAAACTAATGTGACTGTGTAAATTGATGTTTGCACAATTTGATGTTTTTTGATGTTATTTGTTCATGTGATTTTTTTTAAAGTAAAAATTGAATTATTTTTCAAAACTCATTTAAGACAAATATGTGGATGAATTTAGTATAACTCTTCTTGTAGTATTGGTATAGTACAAGAAGCAACACTGACTATGTTCTAAGGGATTTGTATTTTGGCCTAAAATCCTGGTACTGCAGTCTGTCTCAGTCTCCTGTTTTGAGCTAGATGAATGGTACTGCACTCAGGGAAGACTGTGCTCATGCTTGTGGTCATTCAATTGCTTAAATGCTGTACTGGATCGGGGTCAGATCTCTTCACTCCTAAAACAGAAAATCCACCAGGGCGTTCTTTCCAGAAGTGCATTAACCCCACTTAGCTTTAAAAAGTTTGCCTCTAGTTGATCATCGAGACACTCATCCCATTCATATTGTCAATGGGTACATCATTCCTGATTTAGGAAAAAAAAGGACTGCAGATTACTAGCATAGAGTAGTTGAAGTGGATTCCACCCTAATAAGCAGCCACCATTTAATGTTTCATGGTATTAACATCACATAGTTGGGGACCTCATGGCTCTTCCCTCAATTTCACTTTGTTCACTTGTTCTCTTTACATCAAGCAGTGTGCTTCACATGCACCTTGCAGAGACTGACAATCTTGCTTCTTCATTTCAGGTTCTTCTGGGAAAGGTAATCAAAATGCAAATTATAGTTCTATCACTTATCCTGCCTAAAAATCATTTGGTCTATACTTAGTAATTTATAACTTCAGTCTTGCACTAGGATCCGTAATATATTTAGATCTGTGAATCGGCTAAAAGGGAAAAAATAACTTAAAAGCTCAATTCTTAAATATTACTAGTTGATAAGTATCAGTCATAACACCCCAGAAGATAGAAAAATAAAGTAATCCATATGACAAAAAGAAAAAAATAGCTAGATATCCATTATGGATATCCACAAAAAATATAAAAGTTCAGACTCTCTTTGTAGTCAGTGGAGATATATAGGTAATTCTAGAGTCTAAGTCAGTTCACAGTAAAGTGGACATCTAAAATAGGTCAGATGGATTATGCCCTAAAATATTTATTTTATGTCTATTGTCTCTAAAGAGGACATACTGTCATTTTATCTCAGATACAAACACTTCCACCCACTGCTGACCTCAAAAGTCACATTAGATGAATCCTAATAATATGATTTTGGTATAAAAATTAGGTTTGGATGAAATTATGTTCATATGCAAAATTTAACTGTGAAAAAGTTTGTGAAATCCTGCTGCTTGTGCTGTCCTATATCAGCCTAGTGAAATCACTCTTTCACTTCTCTGATATCTATATTCTGTTGCTGGAGAATGTGTGAGCTAGCAATATGCTTCTTAGGGATGAGAACAGGAAAGGGCCTTGTATGACATAACATCATTTTCATCACTTTTTTTTTTTTTTTGAGAAGACCAAAATCTTCTGCATGTGACTTTTCCAGTTGTTACTTCTGTTGAGAAACCAGACAATAACAATTGCCGATCATCTTAATAGACATTTTTGCAAGTAGATCTGCTAGAGATTATTTCTCTTATTCTCCCATCTCTCTTTACAAGGAGGGTGGATTTTTTGGGGGGAGTGTAGTATCTATGTATGAGAATTTCTTCCCTTAGTCCAAATCAGAGGAAACTCCCAAGACTACCCAAGCTCCCTCGCTCAGGAAACACATATTTGTAGACATTTATGCCACTTTACTACAGTAAGCATACTGTACTTTTCTATGTACTTTTCACTGTACTTTTCTCTTGTCAGAACTGTAGAGCAAACATCTCTAAGTGAGAATGTGTGTGCGCTTGATTTCCTTTTCAGCATCATTCGGTTAGATGAATACAAATGTAGTGAGGCACTGAAGACATATTCTGGCTTATAGAGAGATTTGATTAATTTGGTGATATGTTAAAAAAATAAAGACCAGATTTCCTTTTGAATTTGTGATTTGATCTTGTTTGCAAACAGGGTAGATATATGAAATATGTGAATTTCTCCTTTAGAACATGCACAGAAGGGCTATATCCAACGAGCTCCCAGTTCATAATGACAAAAATAATAAAGCATGATGTAAGTGGCTCTGAAGTGAAGTTGATCAACTCTTGATGTTCTCCCACCCTTCATCTCATCTCGCCTCATCTCCTTCATCCAAACTGATAGACATGTGTCAAAAGCTGTGTTTTATATAACATTGGCCTAAAGCCTTTGTGGAACAAGCCAGCAGGACCCTCTGAAGCACTGATTGAATGCAACAAAATTGTTGGGATGAATGGTTATGATCAGTGCTGAAGTGACAAACTTCAGCAGTTATAGATGAATATTTTGGTCCTTTGAAGTGTCTCTGAGAGCCCAATGGAAGAGTTCACCTTTAATATATATTGATTTCGAGAGCTGATTCAGATGTTTCATCTTTAGAAGAACACCTCATGATTAAAACAATAGTAAAGATGATCTGAAGTTACCTGCAAACAATATGTTTAAATGTAGCTTTTTAGAAGTTCAGTCTAGGTTTTTAGAAGTTCTGCAGCAACTTGGAAGCCATTGTGGATGTTTTAAATGACTTCAGTGAAATTAGAAGGAAATGGTACCAGACAGATTACAAATAAAAAAAAAGGTCAAAATTTTCACTTTTGGGGTATGATATTGGCATTTTTATGGGGTTTTTTTTAATGTTGTTATTTAGGTAATTTCATTATTGAGACATTATATTTTAAAATATATCCATTATAAAATTTTTAAAAGGGGAAAGAAAAAAGAAATTGTATTTTGTTTGCATTTTGGAATGTGCAATATATTGCAGCTTTTAGGAGATATTTTCCATGGAGGAAGTATGATATCTAGAGTGCTTTTTAAATGCATGTTTAATTCTTGTTGATCCTCTGCATGTTAGATTAGATGTTGCCTTCAATTTGCCTGAACACTTATGTAAATGGTATCTTGGGCCTGTCAACAGACTTCATCTCTGTTAAGCATCATAATGAAGTATCTTTATTACATTTTAAAGATATTAGCAGTCCAGAATCAGAGGGCATTCTTTATTAAGGGGATGGGGAAAAGATGAGATACTTAGGAAAAATATTTTTCTAATTTTATTCATTCTTTTAGGAGACTAAGAGAGTTTCCAGAGTTTGCTGATTGATGATTTGCTGATTATTGCTCTACATTGGTTAGCTTCCTCCCAGTATTTAAGGGGTTACATTTACAGGTTCTTCTCAAAAAGTGAATTTTGTATGAAACATATTTATTTAGATAAATACCTGGATGTCAAGGGAGAACTTGAGCAACTCTTAAATAGTTTAAAATCTGTATTAAGTTAATTATCTCAGAGACCTCTGTGCGTAGTAATAGACAACTAAATGTCAGATGATAAATATAAACATTTATTAATGTAAACTTATTTTTCGTGATGAACAGTATACCAGATGGAAAACCTTTTGCTAGTGTGGAAAGTATATTCTTAACTCATATTATATGATTTATTGTGCTCATGAGTCAAGAAAATATAAATTTTTTGCTAGTATAACTTCATTTAGAGGGGTATTTTTTTCACTGTTAAAGTTACATTTTCAAAGGCACTAAAATCATCTCTACTGAGACAAATGTTTGTATTTGTATACACACACACTAGATTAAAAAAACAGATGTTCTTTAAAATAAAACCCAGCTTGCAGAACAACAACAAAATGGCAAATGAAAAGTCCAATTTGTTTTTAGGCTACTTATATTGGGAATAAATAATAGAAGTATATATATTTAAAAAATATACCCACAAAAATTACATCCAAATTTCCTATGAATACTCTTAGCATTGCCTTCACATATATTTGTTGAAACTGGATTTCTGTGTAGAAGGGCTTTAGGATAATGACGACATACTTCATAGCTGGAAGTAAAAATTCCTGTGTATTGAACGACTTGCAACTTACTATGCAACTGACTCTGGTGAAATCTGGTATAGCACATCTCGCTTCAAAAGTAAATTATTTTTAAAATATAAGAGAACTATAAGTTCCAGCATATATTATCAAAATAATGAAAATAAAATTGTGTATGTCAGTTGTAATATTTATAATAAAAACGTCTACAAATAATTGCAAATCCATGCTTTGGTAAAGATTAAAATCTCTGAGGGGTTTGAAGAGAAGCATTACTGTAACATCTATTCAGAATACTGGTTGTAAGTAAACTCCTTGAGTGAGTTTCTGGTGGTTTTCCAGAGGGATGTGTCTGTACTGATTCTAGCCATGCTAAAGCCAGGCAATCAGTGTAATCAGTGGAAAAAGATCCATGTCATCAGAGCCTCATTTACTGCCTTTTTATTATTTAGTAAAGGATCCCAAATGCATCTATTTTGGGATATTGCAAATTTTATACCTCTAAAGGTATAAACCCATCCTTTCATGTTTTTCCTTTCTCACTATGTTCAAGCTGTAAATATTGTGGTACAGTGCTTTAATGAGAGACTGGGCAGTTTTGATTACAAGAAAGTTTTTTTGCAGAAGGGAACAAGTTTGCGAAGCTCACAGCATCCTGTCTGTGGGGATGCCCCAGCACGTGCTGCCTGCCTGGAACTTAGAAGCTCTGCCCTGGAGCAGGGCCAGGGCTGAGGATACGTGAGGATTAGATTCCATTGGCTTGAGGTTCTGCACTTAAAAAAGGGAAGCAAATCAAAAACATAGCCAAGGTCCCCTGGGATGGCTTTTAAAATTCTTCTTGCATCCAGAGATGAGAGATGTTCGTTTCCAGTCCTGTTCTGCTGTGGAGTTAAAGTCTTGATGTAATATTTCTACAGAAAACCTGACAGAACTTGGACCAGTATTATGAAGAAGTAGGAGTTTCTGAACAAGGTACATTTGAAATATTACCCAAATTATATTGAAAGCAGAAATAATTTTTGTATTTTTACTTTTTTGAATTTATGCTTTCTGATGTAACAATCCTCGGGGAAATGACCCCTATTATAAGCTGAGTTTAGCTAACAAGATATAGTGTAGTGCTGGAGTTCAGGAAATGAGGCTTCCTGTTTTATATTCCAATTCAGTTAGAAGTGCATTATGGTTTCTTTTGTCTCTATTTAAATCTCATAATTGTTAAAGCTGAATCTTATAGATGCACATTTTTTGTTGCAACCTCACTATATTAATGAAATTAAATCATTGATGTAACAATAGCTTTTCAAAATCTAGGCATCGAGATTACTTCCTGGGACAAGGCAAGAGTAAATGTACTGCAAGCCAATCTCTGTATGACAAATATAAATTTAAAATACTATTTTATGTTCATTTGTAAATATAGGCCAATTTTCTTTAGTCAGCAATCTACAATGACATGAACCAGGACTAACTCTATTGAAATAAATGGCTTTACTTAAACATAATACTGTTTTGAGAGGAGGAACATGATACGCTTTAAAACTCAAATATATGAATTCAGAAGGACAGTTTTGACCCAGATTGATTTGCTTTACAAACCTTACTACAAAAAGCAATATTCAGAGTGCTTTAAATGCTCATTTCCCTGTCTTTGACTGACATTACTAATTTGTTATTGTTGTTAGATTAATGGTTTTTTCCCTTTTCTTTGTTGTTGTACTTGGTCTTGATTGTGTTCTCTTATTCTATTGATTTTTCAGGCACTGCTGTAGAAAAATATTATGAGCTTAAGTTGTTCAGCTATCCAGGGAGAGGAAAACCTTGAAGAAAACAAAGCAAAATGATTTGCCTTTCCCAGCCAAGAGTGTAGGTCATCCACCAGGGTTAAAAGGAGAGATGATGATCAGTGATCTTGCTAGTTTAAATCCAGAGAAGATGCTTTGATTGGTGCAAAGACACTCTGTATTTATGCTGGCATAAATACAGCTAAAATTTAAGCATAAGTTGAAGAATTGATCAGGTAATGGAAGTTTTGCTCTATGGTACATTTTAACACTCATAAAAAGGTAGTAATTTTAACAATGACTCATCTTAAATAAAGATTACAGGTTTGATACACACACGTGTGTGTGTGTGTGTGTGTGTGTGTATATATATATGTATATATATGTCTTAAAGGAGGTAGAAGAAGGAAATTATTGAGGTAGGATCAAGCATTCTGGAAAGGCTAGGACAGTCCTGCAGTAGAGTCCTATGGAAATCTGAAATGTCATGGATTATGGAAAATTTAGAAGTACAGGAAAATGTAACAATTGTTTCTAAATAGTCTCCTTTTTTCAGGATTTGTTTGTTTTTTGACTGTGTGGAAGTGTAAATTACTTAGGGTATTTTTGTTCTTTCATCAATACTTCAGAAAGATTCCACAGTAAAAGTAGAATACACATGCATCTATTGTTGGGATGCCCACTAACCCTGTCTTACACTGGTCTTCACAATGCATTTGTAGAGACCCTTTGTGGAATATTTTAGATTATTTTTGTTTCTACTTCTCTATTTGCACGTAACAACAAAGTTTATTGTTCTGCTTATGTGTGGGGTTTTTTTAAGACCAGGATATTTTGATCCCTGTGATTATCTGGGAGATCAAGTTTTTATTACTGTTGTATAATGTGATTTTTATATTTTTTTCTGAAATATTTAAAGGGCAGATTGATGTTAGCTGATGCAATAAAGGCATGAATTACAGTGACTTCCCAAATATTTCTTTAAACCTTTTTTTTTTTTAGTTTCTGGTGTTTTGTTTGTGTCTAGTTGCTGCAGAAACAGTCCTCTTTAAATTATGGTATGAAAGTAAATATTTAAAGCATTTTTTGGGGTTTTTTGCTCAATTGTTTTTAATATAGGTCTGATTTGAAGAGAACCAATGGAAGTTTGGGATGGAAGAGACCGTTTTCTTCTTTTATAGGTGTTTAGATGTGCAGTAGGAGAAGATATGTTTTGCAACTTGCAGAAGATAGTTGCATCTCAGAGTTTTACCAAAATCTTAGCTGGTAGGGAAGATCAGTAGCTCATAGGAAGGAGTATGATAGCTGTGAATATCAATAAGCTTTTTTTTTTGGTTCCTCTTAAATTGTACTCCTGGGTACAGGGTAAAGTATATATGAATACAGAGATGTTTGAAATTATTTTATGGTATGTTCAAAAGAGAAGCAAAAAACCTGAAACTCTTTAGAGGTTTGATCTTTTTTCCCTGCAAGTAAAGGCGCTATTGGGGAACTCAAATATTACAGTAATTCAGCAGTTCATGGCCTGTAGCATGCAGGTGCATCATGAGATGCACCTGTGATATTGCTCAAAGGGCTGGTCCTGCTTCAAACTCTGTTCTTGATTTTGTGTCTTAATGGAGTTAAAAGGCAGCTATTTATTTCTTACAGAGTCCGTACACACTGGGCAGTGCACAAATCACAAGTGCCTGAGCTGGTACAGGCAGCTGCCCTCAGGCTGTGTCCCCATCAGCCTTTCAGTTCAGGTCTGGGGTGTGCTTTTGAAACTTCCCACTCACTCCCACTGCCACTCTCGCTGCGCCTTGATTCACCACGCAAACTGGATTGCTGGCTGCTGAGAGCAAAGGCAAACAGGCGCCCCAGAAGTGAGCCTATAATGAGCTGCAGGCACTGAGGGATGTGCAGTCTCTGAAAAGGACTAGGGTTAGCCCAAAGTAAAACCGATGAAACACATGTAATGTGGGTACCAGGCTCTTGGCACTGTTTCAGTTTACAAAGTGTCTCTACAGAGCCACACTCCTTGTTAATATTCATATAGCTATAGTTAAAGAGACTGAAATTCAACCTGGAGATAATTCCCAAAGTATCTCAGCAATTTCTTTAGGACTGCATCTCAAGGCCCTGAGCCAAATTGCTGAAATGATTCACTGCACCTGGCTCTATATAATCATGGCAGTAGTGATCGGGTATTATCCTTTTTTAATTTTTTTTTTTATCTTCTGTTGGCATGCCTATGGAGGTGATGCAGATTTTTGGTCTATGCTTTCCCTGCATCTGCCAAGCCTCTGTGCAGCAGAGCCACTGCAGCTCTGCTGCATTTTGTGTCTGCCTCTGTCCTCACCGTGGATTTCACAGCACCTTCCCAACACACAGACATAAGGCTGTATAGAACTGTCAGTGCTTTTTTATGGCAACTCTTGGGTTTTTAGTTTCAGAATGGTGCAAAAATATCTAAATAATCATGAAAACGAAAACTTTTTCTGAGGGAAATTGGCAGCAGTGAAAGTAGTCTCTCCTGTCTTCATACAATACCACCCTCACTATGTTCTAATGTATTTTCTTGTTTCCTGCTAAAATAAAAAAGATGGCTATGATGCAGTGTTCAGGTTAGATTTTAGGTAGCCACTGAACTGACAATTAGTTATGCAGGAAAGCCTAAGCAGCTGATTTTCTTTTTAAATTATTTCAGTTTCTATATACATGCAAAGACTTCATTTTCTTTGGATTTCTTCAGCATGCAAGACAAAGCTGTGTCTATCTTACGGATTCATACTATTTTTCTTCACAGAGTAAAGCTTTTTGCTTTGAGTGATTAGAAAGTACGGTGCAGTTAATTAGAAAATGGGACATTGGAAGAGTATTTCCCTGCTGATAGAATATTTGCTGTTAGTATGAGGAACTCCTACCTTTCCAGTTTTTATTATTTAGGTATTTTTATTGCAATGTGCTCAGTAATTATAGGTCATTGCTTTTGAACCCTGAGAATTCATGCCATATATTGAGTTGGTTTGAAGTAAATTTATTGGACTTCTAGGAAGAAAATTAGTTCTTCTTGAGGTCATATTCTAATAGTAACAATGTTCCTGATGATCTGTGGGGTTTAATGTTTTTAGCCTTTGGTAACCATCAGGAAGCTTTCTTACCTTTTCCCCAGCTCGAAACCTGAGTAGGGATAAAAGGAGGCAAGAAAAGTGATACACCGACCTAGCAAAAGTGGATAAAGAAATAATTGGCTGAAATCCTATCAGTGTGTGTGATTGATCAAAACATGAGGGGAATACCTGCCAGGTGATCAGCACTTTCTGCACCACCAGATGTTACTGGGCTGACCAGGAACTGCAAGGGAGACCAAGCAGCAGAGACAAGACATTGCCCAGCCAGCAGGAAAAGCAGTCAGAGTGGCAGACAGCCAAAACTGCAGATGTTTAACTAAGGTCAACATAAGAGTAGACAGACAACATATTCTCATAAGACTTCAGTGAAATGTATCCCAGGTTATACTCATGTTGCTTTACCCTGAAGCCTGAAGGAGCTGGTACTGAAGAATCAGAAAACTGAAAAGAGTGTGTTTTTTGGCAAGCAGGCTGTAGGAACTGACATACTACACTGCTCAGTGATCTGCTCTGGGAATAAGCTTGGAAGGTAAAATGAATTTTACACCAGACCAGAAAATTGTTTGCTAGTTTGTGAAGTTTCTTCTTCATTCATATTAGGCATTAGTCAATTTATCATGCTTATGATTCAATAAACTACTTTTACATATTCTTTTCTACTAGTATATTTTCAATCATGAAGGGGTATCTTACTGTTAGAGATAAATTTCACTTTCAAAGGCACTTTGAATGGTGTTCAAAAATCTTAATTTTCTCTAAATGTGTAGCAACCCCACCAAAATTTCATCAAAATCTGGTTCTTGCTAAATTTCATGCATTAAATCTGTTGATTCTTCTTAATAATTAAGATTTCTGTTCCTATAGTTCTTACTGATTTTTTTTATATAGCTCCTTTAAGATTTTTTTTATTATATCTGGTGGCAAACTGTTAAATTGAAGTGGAGACTAGGGTGGAAGGAGACGATTACGTTCATAAGAATTACATTAAAGAGGTCTAGCTAAACCTGTAATCAAACCCAGGAAAGTATAATTTTGAATATATTGAAGTACTAGTAGAGGGATATGTTGCCTATTTGCTCCTTTCACATACAGTTTTTGGTCTGTATTAATGGCTACTGACTGGTGAAGGCATGGAAGTGCAGTTTCTTGTTTGACAGAGAATGATTTTTTTGGTATATTGTCCATATAAATGAGAATGTCTGTACATCTGCTGTAATACAAGAGTTTCCTACAGCTCTGACACATTACAATGTGGGTGTTACCTGTGATTCTTGGCAAAAAGGATGCATGTATCAAGTCTTCATCCATTAAGCTTTTGCTATTAGCAGCTGTTTCTTGTAGACCCTGTTTCACATGTTACTGTTATTTTAATTATCTAAAGGGCGTTGGTACAGGCCACATCTCCTGGTTTGATGCAGCCAAAGTTGTTCTAAATACATTTCCAACTCGTCCCCACCAGCGGTAAAGGTCACAACTGATCTTTTAGGGTATAGCTATTCTTTTCCCTTTATTGTTCATCACTATCTAGTATTTTCTCTTTTCCCCTCCTTAAGCTCTCTGCCAAACCAACCTCTCCTGATAAGTTTGACTGTGGGTCTTTGATGCAGTAATATTCTGTACTAAGAAGGACAATTTTCTGAAAGGGGGAATAAAATACGAGTATCCATGACTGAAGACCTGCAGCTGAAAAGAGTGGGTTATGATGTGTAGAAGTTGGGATAAGAATAAGCTGTGTGTCCATGAAATAGACGATGATAACTGCAGAGGTAGCTTGACTTTTCATTTATTGTTTGTGTTGGTTTGATTCTGGCTTGCTGTACTGAACAGAGTACTGTGAGGAACTTTTATGTATAAATCCACAGAAAAATCAAAGTCCTTCATTAAAATGGTGTTACGTTTCAACTTGACAACATCAAATGTGGAGTTCTGTATCTTTGGTTTAAATAATAATGAAAAACAATTGTCTGTTTTAAATATGCAGTTTTCAGTTTTGCTGAATTCTTTATTTGTCTTATGAAGAGAGTTAAGTAATTATATAATTTACTTTATTTGTGATTTACATTTCCTTATTCATTATGTCTTTTTAACCTCTTCATTGAAAGGTGCCAGGCTTCACCCCTAACAAAATAAATCTCAGTCTTTATGCCAGTACTCTTCCCTTTTTCTTCTCTTTCTCAACAATATATTTATTTTAGATTGTGTTTAGTGCCAGAGAAGTATTTTCATTGATCTGTTCTTATCAAGAGGGTCTTCCCCCGCTTCAGTGATCATACTGGGTTTTTAATTCTAGATGAAGTATTTCATATGGTTCTTTCCCCTGTGCTTCTATTAGGCTTGGCAGTGCTGCATTCCATCTGCCATTGTTTCCCCTTTCACTGAGCTCTTCTAAGCAACCCAAAAGCTCCTTGGCCTGCTTTGGCCTTAATTAATCTAAGACTTGTTGTGCCCGTTGTAAACATTTCCATCTTATTGTTAGTCCCATTTCCAGATGATTAATAAATAGATTAAACACTCTCATCCTTTGTAAAGAACCTGAGGGCACCCTGCTGTTAACCTTTAGCCACATGGAGCAGTGACCACTAATAAATGCATTCTGCTTCAATGTTCTCCTTTTTGTAGCTGGTTGCTAATCAATGACAATGCTTTACTTCTCATCCTGTGATTACTTAGTTTCTCTAATAGCCTTTTGTGGGAAGCATTCTCAAAGGCTTTTTGGATGTCCAGAAAACTTGTATCTGCCAGTTCTTTCTTATCCGCTATTTATTAACGTACCAAAAGAATACTAATGGGTTAAGGACACATACAAGGCATTAAGGCTTCTAAATTTAATCCACGTATTTAACACTTTTGCTTTTAATTGGCTCCTCAATTTTTACTGCAGTAATATGTGTGTGAAGCCGAATTCTTTCTTGGTTTCTCTCTGGAGTTATATGAAGATCACTGCTGTCCTACATGATTCAGTATACAAACTGATTTCAATGGGAAAATGCATAATTGTGGATTTCTTTTGATTAATCTTAAATTGCTTTGGGAGCCTTGAATAAACAGTATCCCATTCTTGAGATACATTGATCTTTTATTTATTGATTCATTCCAGCAATTTCATGTATGATACTTCAAAAGTTCCTTTTCTTTACGTGGAAACTCTGGTATATCCTCAGTGCTATGAGTCAAAAAGCGATGTAAAAAATTATATGCTTTCTCTTCTATATTCTTATTTAGTTTCTCCTTTAACTTACTGGGGGGGGATTCATGGTCTCTCTTGGTCATATGTTTTTATGCCTAGTTACTACATATATTCTCATTTAGTCATCCCACTTCCCTCTTCAGATGTATCTGTCATTGTTTATGCATCTTATACACCATAAGCGCTTTTTGCCAGGTGCACTGGTAAATCCACAACTCTTGCACTACCAAAAGTAACTTGAAGCTTCCATGTTCAAAGGTCTGATTGGGTAGAAGTGTAATTTATCTATTTTATTTCTAGCTCTGTACCACTTGGAAGGGAGAGTAGCATGTTTTCCTCAAAGATGGGTGCAGAATTGGAGCCATGTGTGCTGGGTCATGCAATAGCATCATAGCTGGAAAGGGAATAACAAGGTAAACTTACATTCTGATGAGAAATCTAGGACAAAAAAGAATCCTGGGAATTCTTACTGATATACTGTTCCTAAGTACTTGTTTTCCAAATCTTCCTGTATGTGTTGCAGCATCTATGCACACACATGCCTCATTTGCTCAGGTGTTGCTTTATAAAACCATTGTAATATACATGGGTTCTGTACCCATTCCTTCCGAGTAACAAGAAGGTTTGGGTTTTTTTTTTGTTTTTTTTTAAACTCTTTCCTCCAAAAATGCAGGAGGCTTGGGGATGCCATTCTCTGCTATTTGTATAATTGCCTGCTAGCTGGAGAACTCAATTAAAAGGTAGAGAGTTTGCTGGTGTTATGTTCGGTGTCCTCCACAGCTTGAAGATATTCAAAGGCACTTGAACATAGTGAAGCAGTGGGAATAACATTGAGTGGTAGCTGAAAGGCTTTAGATGAGATATATGTAGTGATAAATTGCTCTGCCTTCAAAACTATTTGGTCTTTTTCTCTGTATTTTGAAATTTCAAGTTAGATTTTGCTGAGAACTGTTTTTAATGACTAGTAATAATTCTAAAAGTATTTTGATAAAAAATCTCCAACCACATCTACTGAATTATTTTTTGATCACATATGTCTTGACATCTCTTTCACCTCATACAAAACTCTGCTGCTGCAAAATCCCCTCCTCCCTTGAGCAAAGAAAGGAGCTTTTGTGCCACAGAAAGTGTGGAGTAACTGTTCAAACTCTCCTACCTATCACATTAATGATTTTTGACTTAGGACAGAGCAATAGTGGAACAGCTAGCCTGTTTGAAGCCATTCCCACCTGAATATACCTACATCAATATATGCCCTCCAGGGAAAGTTTTAAACCATTAAAGGCTACAAGGTTTGAAACTTTACCAAAGCTATATATATGCAGCAAGAGACTCAGAGGAACTTTTGCCTCAGTAATAGCTTCTTCTGGGTCTTCCAGCATACACCAGGGCATATTACAAACATCAAAATATGCTCAGTGGGTACAGGCTACATTTCAGTTCCTCCAGGGATGTTTTACAGGGATGGAAATGGAATCCCTTCTCTGTTCTACTCTCATAAGCATTCAAGTAGGAATTACTTAGGAGGAGAGTCTCAGGAAAGGGTGTCTAAAGGATATTAAGAGGAATGACCTGGCTTTCAGAGATGCTAAGTACTCATATGCTGAGTTAGGACACAAATTAGGATCTAATTTCTATCACGTGAAAAAAGTTAACACAGGAAGAAATGCTTTTCAATTAAACCAAGACAGTTTAATATACTTGGTAAGAAAACTGTAGTCCTTTTTAAATATGAAATATTTTTTTCAGATTTTTTGGTGTTTGTCAGTGATCATTCTGGATACTTCTGTAAAATCTTCTTACAGCCACAATAAAGTATTCCATTGTATAATTAAAGTGTATTTTGTTTGGGGGGGTTATTCTTTTTCCCCCCAAACATACAACAGAAACAGTGAAGACAGCCTACAAAAGAATAATTATTTTCACTACAAGTGGTTCATCTAGAGATGTTGCTGATGCAGTAGCCAGCTGGAATGCTATGTCTCTTTACATGAGAAAGAACATGCTCTCATAGACTGGCAGGAGGTGAGTTCACCAGATGGAAGAAGAGAAATTCAGACAGTGTGGTGTGCAGATCCCTTTAACATAAACCTGAGCTGCTTAGCTGACTTAGTACTAGGGATTTTGTGCTTGCAAACAACTCACTTCAAGTTGACATCATGTCAGGTTTTGCATTCTGTTTGGATGTAATCAGTCTTACGTGCAGGGGCAAGGGATTTTGTGATAAATTATTTCTGCTTTCTGTTTAGGTAGAAAAAGATGATTGATGGGCAGCTGGAAAGGTATTATAATAAAAAAAAAATTTCATTTGATTTGCTTTCCTGGTTAAGCAGCATATTAAAAGGAGTTCTTGCATTCACTGTAAAATAGTGATAATAGAAAACTGTTTGTAGAAATCAGTCCTTACACATTACTTTTCAAAGATTTCTGAAGGTCAAAAGCTTTATCACACTGTTTGTGTACAGATTCGATGTTGTTTTCGTCCTTTCTGTAATGAAAAAAATACCTACTTACCATTTACCTAGTTATGCTGTATTAATAAAAACCCTTTTGCCCAAATGTTTTTCCAAAAGACTGTCACAGACAATGTGAGCTCAAGTTCTTTTAGGTAATATTTCAGTCAAGAGAAATCTCCCACAAAGGCTGATTTTTTCTTCTTCTAATAGTCACCTCCCTGAGAAGAACTGATTGCTTGCCAGAGCTAGTCTCGTCTTGCAGAAGCTCACAATTCAAAGAGTGAAAGAGCACACATGCCATCTTTACAGAGTGGAGGCACTTTCCATAATGCTGCCTTTTGAAACAGGTGCAGCACTAACTGCTCCCTTGTAGGTGATGTTCCGTGGACATAGCATTTCAGGTGAGACCTTCTGGAAGACACTCTGGGGCATGTTCATTTAGCACTTCATGAAAGGAAAGCAATCAACTGGCTTAAAATAATCCCTTCTGGTTTCCCACCATAAAACTGGATATATTTTGCTCTGTCTGGCCTGGCTGTAAGATGTTTCCATGTACAAGATGTTCCCATGTGCTGGCAGTCACTAGCAGTTGAATCAGTTCCTTGAGATCATCAGCAAGAATAAGCAGCAGTAACTCATAGTTTTGCTTGTGGCTGGCAATTAAGATCAAGCTGAAACAGACATTTTGAATGAGCATTAGAGAAAAGGGTTAACCATCTTTTTGAGCAGGATGAGTGTTCTCTCTACATAGCACCTACTTTTCTAAGTTTTTTTTCCACTAAATCAACAAAATTAGCATTAAAAGCATAATTAATGAGCTCCCTGTGTCCAAAAGGAAACCAGGGAATGGCTGTTTTGGAAAAATGCCTATCACTTTTTGTTTGCTGTTTTGTTTAATAGACAGAAGATTATGTATTTTCATGCATCTTTTAACTTTTAAAATGTAGAAACTGAAATGCACTTGAGGACATTAAAACTGGGCCTAGATTAAGATTCTGCATAAATGGTCAGAATTCAAGGTACATTAAAGTAAAAAAAATGTTATAAACATCTCAAATGCTTCTGAACTGGAAACTTGACTGGCCATTACAGGAAGTTTAGACTGGCTACAATGTGATGCTTTCCCTCTGTAACATCTGTTATACTATATTTATGTAATGGAGTTTACAAGAAAATCTTATATGAAAACCTGGATGGATGGCTATACTCAATAAAAAATATTATGTGCATGAAACCTGTTTTCTGTTTTGTTAATTCAGGGATCAAGTACGGTTTCCCAGAACTTACTGGATCTAGGAGATCAAGCGTATTTATTTCAGGCTTTATGAGGGTTAGTGAGTGCCTGTTAATTTCGTGGGTTTCCATTATACCCCCAGGGATTTATTTCTCAGGTCAGTTTTCTCCAAAAAGGCAAAATAATTTGCTTACAGAGAAACATCATCTTTATTTTTGTGGGACCAAATGCACACTGACAGAAAAAGTTGAAAGTACCTTCTCAAAGATTAATTTTTCTGTATTATAATGAAGAGTTTTACCTGGAGTTTAATGATATTTCGAGTTTTGAATTTGTATTTAAGGTTACTTCATGCTTTAGGCTGGTAATTGGCCATTATTGAGTTAATAAAAACATAAAATGACCTGTCTTTTCTTAATGTAAAAAAGCAATAGGACAGTGTCCCTTTGGAAGGTCGGAGTGCTGTAAAATATAATACAAGTGGGGTCAGTTAAATCCCTTTTGAATTCCAATTATGGACAGAATTTGCAAACGAATTATGTTTCCTTCAGTACTTTGCACTTCAACCTAAAAGATGCTGATCACTCATAAAAGAATTAGATTTGCTAACATGAAAGTGCATTGAAGTAGTGGCCTTGGATAAGAATTGGGTAAATTACCTTTTTTTCTATACTGAATTTTTTTATGAAGAGGGAATTTTCCAATGTGACCTTTACAATTGAATTCCATCTATGTATTGATCCAGGGGCTGAAGATGACCTAGGAGACCTTAGAAGTGATATTTAGCTTGGAGCTGTTTTGACTTGTCTGGAAAAAAAAAGGAAAAAAATGCATTACCAGGCATCCCTGAATTATATTTGTCTCACAGGCAGAGAGCTAAATCATGACTCTTCTATAAAGTCTGAATAAACAAGTTTTATGAGGGGTTTTGCTGGGATTTGAAAGGATCGAAAGAAATCCCCTTATGGGCTGCAGAACGCTTGGGATGTAATTCATCTTAGCAACTTTTACTGTCCGAAAGCTACACATCTGGTTAAGCAAGTTAACTTGGCTCCCTACATTGTTAATGGGGAGAAATGGTTTCCTCTCTTCTCTAAATAGGCATTTAAAATAGATGGGTTGAATTACCCTCTGGAGTTTCTGCACTCTCTCCATTAATTAGGGAGAGATTCATCAGTTCTAACTTTAATGTCTAGAAGTTAGACTTCAAAGTCTTAGTTAAACACAGTGTATCAAAGAGGAAAAAACAACATTTCCAAAGAATTGTCCATCTTCTTAATATGGGCATTTGTGATAGAGCAAATAAATGTATGAAGGGAGCCTAAGGTAACAGATATCTAAGAAAGATGGGAGGTTAGTCTAGATAGCTAAAATTAAAGGAGGTTAATTTCTCTCTGGTTACTCAGACAGCAGGTTAGCCACAAAAACTGCAGATCAGGTGTTTCTGTGCTCTGAGGAGAGTAGGGCTATGTAACATCATGTTACAGTTGTGCTGCTGATCTCCCATTGCCTTTTCTCCTGATTTTGTGTTAGGAAAAAAAGCTATATGGTACTTCAAAATGTGTTTGAGAAGTGAAGTGCCTCTGCAGGATGTCTCTGCATCAGAGCCTTCTGCACAGTGGAGGCTCTTGATTGCTATGCCTTTGGATGCTTTCCACAGACATTCTGCCGGTTTAGATGTCTAAATGATGTGGGGCTGTTGTTTGCAACAAGACTTTGTGAGTGAAAATACTACATTTTCTACGTGCCAAGGAATGTAAATTCAAATTATTTTTCCATGCAAAAGCAAGGATTAGGGAATCTAATGAACTGAATCGCTCAAGATGTACATGGTTCCCCTTCTTAGCAAATGGTGTTTTTCTGCATAATATTCTTTGTACTTCTCTACCATTCAGTGATTTCCTTTTAACCCACACTTAAAAACAAGCTTATCTTTAGCAGCAGTCTGGATTTCAGTACTAGGGTTTTTTTTGAGAAAAATTTCAACTATTTATTATCAATGAGTCCTTGCTGCCTAGTTTGACTGCAAACCTATTTCTCTAGGCTTTGGTTTAATGAGTAAATTAGTGCAATGTCAAGTAGAATACAGATGCGCAGGGTACTATCCTCTAATTGCCGGTGTGCATTTGCTTTTACTCTGACAGTATTGAGAGCAGTTCAACACTACTTATTATTATTATACTGACACATTGTCAGTATTATTAAGCAAACATATGGAAATACTTAAAGACACCTTAATAGGTGTTTTTCTTCCCTCTCTTTCTCTTTCGCCCCGCTCCCTCCCTTTCATCCAGGGTCACACACAGAAAAGTGTGGGGCACAAAAAGGAACAAACACTTTTCTAATTGTCTGTAAGCAGTTGTTCATAGAAGAGGGACAGTTAAAAGTTGAATAGTAACAATGGAATGGGGAAAGCCAAACAAAAGTTAAAGCTGCAGTAATGAGCCTCTGGTCTTCCACTTACATACCCTTTCTTACTCAGGCAACTGTAATAAGATTATCTTAAAGTTCCTAAGATGATATGACCATATTTTATTGTCTTTATTAGCTTTTTTGAGTCCTGGACTTGATATTTTTATTTTCATTCTCCATACATCTCTTTCCATGACTGTATCCATGACTCTTGGAACTATTCTGATTGAAACCCAAACCAAGAAAGGAGGGGAGACTGGCAGTTTATCTAACCTTCTGAAATAAAAATTAATGTTTCTCTCAAAAGCTCAAGGTGAGCCAAAATATTTAAAGATTGTGAAAATTTGCTACAATTACTTTTTTTTTTTTACTTGATTCATTTTGCTTTAGTAAGGTTTATATTTTCTTGTGGTCCTCAGAAACAAAGAGAATGAGTACTTGGCTCTTTCTGCTGTGAGAATTATCTCCAAATTGCCTCTAAAGAGCACGGCTTAAGGACACGACACTCAGAAAGAAAAATGCAATGCCAAGAGTTAGCCCTATTTCAATGCAGTTGATACTACGAAGCATTAATCTTTTTTAGGGAATCTTCAGTGAACATATCCATATTAGATTTCCTTCCTTTGCTTGTACCCTGGTTGCTAAGGAGAATGAATGATAAACATAAGAAACATGCGTGATTAGCAGCACAAATGTAAGGATCAGGAAGATCAGACTGAGAACCATGCAGAGCTCTCCGAGAGGCAGAAGAATTTGTTCTGTATTATACTGAGGTGACAAGAGATTTCAAATTCTAAACCTCACAGTTGCAGTATTTATAAATAAGATTTCTCCAGGTAGTTTCTGTGTTATTCTTTAAATATTAGACAAAAAATATTTGTTATTTTTCTATCTAATCTATTTTTCTAACATTTGTCTATTTGTCTATCTGACTTTTGTGTGAATAAGCATCTGTTACTGACTGAGCCTTACATCATCTTTTGTCCCATCAAATGGATGTTCAGCATATGGTAGAGGAAATTAGAAGACTTAATTAGGCATAATTGTGGCATAATGGGGAATTACAGTAGAGACCACTGGAAAAGTGGCCACTTCTGCTACATACTTCAAGTGAAAAAGAATAAGGCATAAAAAGAGTTGACATATTAGAAGAGGAAAAAAAGGAGAAATTATTTATGAAACATAAACTGGGGTGTAGCATGTAGCGTTGGTTTACAGGGGTGGTAGTGCCAGGGCTAAGGAAACAGCTAATGAGCCAAGAGAGACGTGTGTGTCCATGTTGACACATTTATATGTGCTTATTCAAGTGGTTTACCTATTGCACTTCCAGGTATGTCTTTGTCATAGTCGCGTGTGGTGGAGAAGGAGGATAGAGAGAAGGAAAAGGAAGAAAGAAATCTAGGAGAAATATAGGAAATCTTTATCTGTTGTGAGGCTGAAAAAAAATAAAATAAGTCTTCACATCTCCCAGATGCAGCTTGAAAGTCAGATGTAATTTTATACTAGGTATAGGAATTTTATCAAGATCGAACAAATGTCATGCTAAACTAGGTGAACCTCTGTCTACATAAAGCAAATGGCACACTTTAAACATCATGATGTGGTTATAGGACTTTTAGAAAGGAAAGAAGAAACATAAAAAGTAGCTGAAAAATAGTAGTTTGCATTATGAAACTTTCAGAGCAACACTGTACGATTCATTGAAATAATTAGTAACAGCAGCATTGAATACTATAATGATCTACAGAGCACAAAGGATGGATTTCACATTCTTGAATAGAAAAATCGAGTGATATCAGAACTGTAGAAAAACTTGAACATTCTATGCTTAAATCTCAAGGTTTGAATGTTATCCTTCTATTTATACACTGAGCTCTCAACAGAAACAGGACCTCTGCTCTTGAGTTCAGAAGAGAAACAGAATTAGCCATGGATTTTTTTTCTGATTCTGGGAAAATATTGCAGAATGCAGATTGTCCAGAAATATTATGTTCCAAATAAGTTTTCTGTGTAAGAATTAAATAAATAAAAGAGAATGCCATAGTCTGGTTTTGAAGATAAGCTTAAATCTGAACCAACCATAAACAAATACTGCTATTTGAAGTCTATGAACACAGCATATGAAATTATTAACTTGTGTTACAAGAATATTTATGGCTTCTTATTCACTAACTCTGAAATCTAACAATTCTAACAGTTTAAAACAGATAATTTGTTAAAGTGTCAGTTTAGTATCTCGGTCAACAATAATATTAAGGTTCCCTTAAGATGACGTCTCAGATGCAAACAAGCAACTGAGCTCGATTTTGCCTTATTTCCAATTTGCCGTTTTCTCAAAAGCAGAAAATCATCTATTGTTGGCTAAACATGATAGGGAAATAAGGCAGAAATTGCTATGCTATTTCTCCTTCTTTTTTAACTCCTGTGGTCCCTTTGCTGTCAGTAATGCTACTTCATAAGACAGGTGGACTGGCATAGGGCAGATTTAAGGCCTGCAGGTCTCAGTTGTACTTCTGAGATGTTATTTCCTTATTTTAGCTTTGATTTGCCTTGAGCTGAGAACAGATGTTGCATGTGTTTTGTGAACAGATTAGAAAAGGATATGCCAGCCCACTATGTCAGTTACAATCCAAAAAAGAAAAAAAAAAATAGTTAAAAAAATAAATCAATACACTCTAGAATGTCTATACTGATTTTTTCTGTCCCTAAATCATGATATTATATGACTGCAGTATAAAAAGACAAAAGGAGTGATAGAATTGATAATTCAATTTCAGGGAAACTTCACGTATACGTCAAAACATATTTGAAGCAATATCAAAAACTGCAGTTAAGGCACAGAATCACCATAAGATTGCTACTTAAATTCATGGGATTTGTGAAGGAATTTAGCTTCTTATCTATAAAAGTACTTTTTATGGGTTAGTAATGGCCTTCAAAAAGACTTAAATATGTTGTCACAGTCTAGGAAATATGTGTGTGGACAACTGGATATATTAGAATCATAGAATAATTAAGGTTGGAAAAGACCACCTGGGATCAACGAGTCCAACCATCAACCCAGCACTACCACCATGTTCACCATTAAACCATGCCCTCAGGTGCCATAAACATGTGCTTTTTGAGCACTTCTAGGGATGGTGATTCCACTGCTTCCCTGAGCAGTCTGTTCCAAAGCTTGACAAATCTTTCCATGGAATAGTTTTTCCTAATGTCTAGTCTAAACCTCTCCTGCTGCAACTTGGGACCATTTCCTCTTGTCCTGTCACTGGTTACCTGGAAGAAGACTCTGACACCCATCTGGCTATAACCTTCTTTCAGGTGGTTGTGGAGAGCAATAACATCTCCCCTGAGCCTGCTTTTCTTCTGGCTAAACAACCCCAGCTTCTTCAGCCACTCCTCCTAAGGACAAACTAAAGCTACTGCAGAAGTGGCAGTGGCTGATACTGGCCAGGGAAATTGTGTGGTTTTATTGCTGGAAAATGATTCCAGGAAATATGGGAAAATTGTGTTAACCAAGGGAAGCATAAAAAGAGATGGACCTGTACTAGAGTAAAATATATCAAACTGATAAGTGTTCAGCTGGAGAGATCTACTAGAGCTGTGATATGTGTTTAATTTTATGCACAGTGAGTACTTCCTGGAAAGACAAACCAAGACAGTGCATATGTCTTTGTGAGACAGAATCCTGAATTTAAAGTATCACTGGGTTAGAACTTCGAAAGCATCGCCACCCATCAAATGTCAGTAAAATACTCCTCAGCATCTTCTTGATTTACTTCAAATATGTTCACTGCTCTTGACAGAGGCTAATGGTGGTAATGGCGTGCTATGTTAGTAGAAATAAATAAATCTGACAGAGAAATATGATCATGGAAATGGCCCATCAAAATGGTGTAGATCATAATAATCACTTTCACCTGAGCACACTGTCAGTTAATAGATCTGTCTGAATGTATCTATGTGACCCTAATTGTTTTACATTCTTGAGAAAGTGTCTGAAAAAATGATTGAAAAAATAGCTGGTGCACAGATGTAGCTTAGAGAGAAGTGAAGGACAAGGGAGTTTCATGTCTGAATAGTTTAGGTTATTGCTGGAGGGTGAAAATTTAGTTCATACAAGCCAATGAGGCTTTGTCGGCGTGGCGTTCCAACCAGCTATTCACAGGTGGCGTGCTATTGTAACTGCACTCAAAATAGCACCGGCTTTTTTTTTAAGCCATAATGATAATTGAAAGTTTGGCAGTCAAATACTTCAGACCATTCCACTTTCAGCCTGCTTGGTGGAGTTAGTTAAAGGAAGTACAATACACTGAATCTCTGGCAACTGCACGGGAGCAGCTTTTGTGGCTGAGGGTAGGCATTAAAAAAGGAAAGCTATACATAGCATAAGCATGTATCATTTAGAATATCACTTTCCTTACTGTGTAGGACAATGGCATCAGAGATTAGCTGGAGTGCCTGTGCTAGCAGAATATCACTGGTAACATTTCTTAACAAGGGTCCATGGTCCTGCTGAGGAAATGCAACACAGACTATTGACTCTAAGAATCTGTCTGACTTCTTTGGACATTGTCTTATTTAAGGTAGGTAAGAGGAATCACATCAAGTTGCTTGTGTGAAGCTGTGATATTGAAGTTTGCTTGGTTTTAAAAAGCTGTTTGTCTCAAACAGTTTGGGGAATGTAATAGTTCATGTCTTTTATTAGCTACTCACATTTTTCCGGGATATTGTTTTTATGTTTCATTGGATTAACTTTGACTGCATTCAGATAGAAGTGCATTAGAAACATAGAATTTAATTTAGAATGGGATTTTCCTCATTTTCAATCAATAAGAATATTAGGGTTTATATCTTTGGGAGCAAAACAAGGCCACAGAGAGATAATTTTTTTTTTTTCTCAGGGAATGCAAGACACCATGTTTTGGCAAGGGTAGCCTTGACATTCATCTTAGAAAGATTTTTCTAAAATAAATAAAAATATTTGTTTTAGAAAGATACTTTCAAGTCTGACTCTCTACACAGCTGAACATTGTCGAATAATTTGTTTCAGTTTATAGGTGGATAGTTATTGTTACCAAATTAGATTGTGTTAGCTTTGTGAACTGACTTTGAATTAGTGCAAATGAGCACATAATAATCAGGGCAGTGAGAATTCATGCTGTTGAAAAATGGGTTAGCTAGTGCTACAAATCTGCTTCCCAGGAAAATGGCCAAGTGGAACCTTCAAAAGCTCTTATTTTTGCTTGCCTTCAATCAGGAGATGGAATAAACTTAAAGTGTGAATCAAATAACCTGTAGGTTAGTGAAAAATGTGAACAAATCTGTAGCTAGGAGCCAAAGTTAGTGGCTGAAATATGAAAGATCATTTGAAATGAGATCATTCTGGCTTCATTTCAAGCTTTGTTTTTAGAGAATATTTCCCAGAGACAATTTTTCCCTCGCTGGGAAATATTTACTGGGGCAGAATGATAGGGTCACACAGATTTTGATCAAGAACTATTCAATTAAACTGGTATTAGGAAATGTTTGTCTAATTTCATTAGGTGAGGCAAAAGCCTAACTTCAGACTCCAAAGGAAGTGGCAAACCTGGTGTGACTTCTGTTAAAAGGTGTTGGATTCTTCTATCCTGTACATATGTGTACTTCAGGTCCAGCAGCATTGGAATTGCTGATGTTATGCTAGGCTAAAAGTTAAGGAAAAAGCAGGAAACTTGAGAATAACCTAAAATAAAATAAGAATTTGACTCTATATTTAGAGGGAGCTGTAAAAGAAGAAAAATATATATCCCATATTTTTATCAGGGACATATAAACATCAGAACAGAGGGGACAGCAAATGAACACCCAAATAACTTACCCTTAAAAATTCTAAAAATATATTTTCTTCAAATATGATTCTCTGCTACAATATCCTGCATAAGTTGACATTTCCAAAGCAGTAAGTGTGGTTCTGGGAGCGTTTGGGGGTTTTTCCCCCCTCTGTTGTACTCTTAAGAAGAAGCCTGTTTTTAATAGGTCGAGCTCTTCTTTGATAACCAATATAAAATACTCTTTAGGCATGCAATTTTGTTCAAATAGAGAAAATTTCATGCTTTGTTGAAAAATACTTTAGTTTCATTGTACCTACTCTATACTTACCCATCAATTTTGTGGTACTGGGATAAATTTCTGCTGCAATAGAGATGGACAAAAAAGATCCCAAGGCTTGTAGGTTGAACTTAGTCTTTTCTATAGTCTGCATAGGGGAAAAAAGAGGTAAAAAAAATCTAAATATCATTATCAGTCCTTTTCTATGAGTATTCCTACTAACAGCTTCTCTTGACTACTTAGATTACTCTGGGGAAAAAAAAAAAAATCTAGCTGTCTTTTTTTGAGTCTTTAGTGATTTTTGCATCGCTCAATTTAGCTCTCTAGTAGTCCAAAGGAATGGAAATTGAATTTCAGAATTCAGCCTCAGGCTCTTCCGGATGTATCAGCTTTTTGCTATTCGCTCATTCCAGCACCCATGAGTCAGGACACCAAATGTTCCCAGCGAGGCTGCTTCCAGTGCCTCGCTGAAGTTGCAAGCAGTTAGTCACAGATGAAAGCAGCATGGATAAGTATCCATGTGGCATCAGGAAAAATACCATGGAGATATCTTTTTCAGCTGAATAACACCTGGCTGAGATATTTACAGCCATAAGCAGCCTCATTGTATGTGAAAGTGGGAAGGAACTTTCCCATCGTGAGGCACTGGGCAAGAGGGCAGTGTCAAGATGGTGAGGGTTATCTGTATGCAGAAGCTGGGCTGAATTAACTGAAGAGTGGAGAGAAATATGAAACCATTTGTATTCTTTGAAAGTATATTCATTGCACTTTCAAATTATGAGAAGTTGTTAGATTTCCTTAAATCAAAGTGTGAGTTATATAATTACTGTATTATGATTATCTTTATTAAAGGACTCTACATTTTGTAATGGTTTCTGAAAATAAAAGGGAAATTAACAGGATTTTTTTTCTTTTAAGGGAACTGCTTCATTCAATATTTAAATGAATTCACTCATTGTTTGGCGTTCTCTGTCTCAAGATTATGCCTGAATGGAAGATTATTCATTCTGATTTTTTCAATTTCATTGAAACTTCTTGTAAACATAATCTGTAATACAGAATCCATCAAGACCCAAGATGCAAGGACTCATAGACAGAAAAAAAGCCCAAACAAAATGCAACCCATTCTAATTATTGAGTTAATTAAAACATGCTTGCAGTGATTTTATTTGTTTGGTTGATTGGTTTTCTTCAATTTCTTTCATGGAAACATGGAAAATATTTAGTTTTTTCAGCTTTAAAAAACCCAATTGCCACATTTATCTTGTTATCTAGGCAAAGTAATTTATCATTTTAAACCATATGTCATAAACATTTGTTAAATCTGTATATGAATGATGTTCAAGCCAACAAATGAAATGAAACAGAGAAAGAAAGAAAAGCAATCAATTTTTAGACCAGTCAGTAGTAGAGCTCATATCATTATGTATGCATTACTTCTGTACAGGTAGTCCATGTTACAACTGCTTTGGCAGAGAATTAAGAAATGGAGAAATGTTGTTCCTTAGGAAGACTAATTGGCAATATCACATTTATAACTCATTTTAAACCCAGCTGCGTCTCATGAGTAAGTCACTATTTTACATTTCTGAACTGGTCTGTAAACAAGAGTTTTGCTTATTACTGGGAGTGTTCAGGATGTAATTATAATTTTCTCTCTATTTGGCTCAAGAGTGGCCTTATTCAGGATACTTAAGAAGACTGAAGTCCTCTACTCTGCATAAGTACCGCCTAATCCATTACGTGTTTTCCCTCATCGTAGAAGGCAGTTGTACTTACTGAGCCTGCGCAAAACGCTTTATTCCTCCACGTACTATTGAGCTGAAGAATGTGTCCATCCTGTTCCACATTATATGTTGAAAGAAAACAACATGTGAAAGGGTCAGATTCTGCATTATAACCTACAGTGACAGAGGTTTACTTGGTGGAGACCCAGAAAGCAAAGGCAACTAGCAGGTCTCATCCCAAAACATGAAAAGAGTTAAAAGCCTGTATAATGAATCAGACAGCTGAAACTAAGGATAGAGCTAACCATGTTGGTGTAGATGAGAGCTAGAACCGGGCACAGTCCTGAATTCTGGTGTGTTAAAGTCAGACAAGAGGAAAGTTTGACGGAGGCATGACCAAAACTCTTTATCTTTGGCATGTAAGGGCAGTCTGTGTCTGTGGAAAGGGAATTCTAAACCCAAAAGTAATGCCCAGAGTTTTATGGCGTATGACCTCTTTTCTTCAGAAACAAGACTGCTCTTCATTCAGGAAGCAGAGTCTTATGATGTCATCACCAAGATAAGGATTTTTATGGATGAGTATTTCTTAGTCCCTCCGTTCTAGACTACAATGCAAGCAGAAAGGCAAAATTTCTGCACCAACATGACAATGGGCCAGGAGATGCTTTACCCTGAAATCTGCATTTTTCAGTTTTGATCTGGAATTAGAGAGAGAACACTGCAAATACAATAGAATTTCAGATTATTTCCATCAATCATATTAATGAGTAACGTATAACATACATATATTTTAAAGCTGGTGGCACCACATTTTGAACTATAGTTTTTCCAGCCCTTTTACATAGAAGAAAGTTGGCTACTGATTAAGACATAAAGGAAATTAGATTCAGAAAAGAAAAAAATGGCTTAAATTAGCAAAATTGCTCAGAGCCCATTTAGGCTTCAAAGCTGTTAAGTAGTCCTGTACGTAAAATTTGGCTGTCAAGGTTAGGACTTTGGATAGGGACATGATAACTGTGCTTTTGGTGGGCAGAATTCAGTTGAAAGCACACCTCACCATTTGGGACTTGCCTCTGTTTTGATTAGAACCCAAGCCTCTTCCTGGTGCCTGGCTTCAGCCTCCTACAGATACCCTCCTTAACCAGACAGACCTAACAGCTTTTCTTACCTGCAAGCTCATTTCCTCTGGAGATCTGTGATGACTCAGGTATGCTTTCAATTCCAGTCCATTTTTATTTTTCTTCCACCCACAAGCTGCAAAAATGTGAAGTAGACAAGATAAAATTTAACAAGAGACCAAATTATAAATTTCTTTAATTTAACTTAATTTCTTTATGATTTGCTTTGTGCTTTAATTTGGAACAGATAGTCTGTTTCATGCAGTCCATGTGTGTGATTATGTCTGCCTTGTGTTTTAGTTCAGGTCTATGCCTGCACAAAAACAAATAAGAAAGAAAACACAACATAAACATAAACCCAACTCACTCCGGGGAGTGTATTAGTTTTGAATCAGAGAATGACTGGAAAGCCAAAGCTCCTTAGCAGCATAGTTTGTAGAGTTTATACCCATAAAGTCAAAAGTGGGCAAGACATTTACTTCACATGGATGAGATACTGATGTTAGAAACCTGTTAGTTACCTTTTTCCTTCAGAGAAGCTGATGGAGTTTTGGAGGCAACTTCCATTTTCACCCCTACTGCGTTCTTCCCAACACCAGTCATCTGTTGGAAATGTCCCATCAGGTATGGCTCAGCAGCACGACAGCACTAGCTTTAGAAGACACATGGGATTGACCAGAATGCTTTTTGAATTCACAGATTTAAGCATGCTTCTTTTGGGTTCATTCTTGTATAATGAGCCAGCTCACTATGTTTGAAGAGTTTTTATCTATTGAGAAGAATATTGATGAAGAAATGAGAAAAGGGGCTTTGAAGGAAAACAGGTACAGTAAAACCTGTCAAATAAAATTAATGCAGTAGGGTTTCCTGTATTACATTACTTTTATTTAATATTCTTATATAACTACAAAAGTAAATCCCCTGAAAATTGTATTCCCACTGACAGCTTCCCTGCTATTTTATGGTGCATCCTCTATAGTTAATGGTCTATCACAGCTTCCACTGTAAGTTCCGATTTGTCAAGGCTTTATTGTAGCAACAAAATTGTTAGAAAGGAATTTCATTCTGTGGGAGACTGAAAAATGAATTTAGTTTAGATTGATTTAGCCATCTCTAAATTAGAGCAAAGAGGGGTTGGTTTTTTTTTTCATTTTTCAGGTTTTATCTATCTTTTTCTTTAATAGGCCAATTTCTTTTCTATTGTAAACTGGAATAGTTGCTCTGAAGTTGAAAAAAAGAGCTAGAAGTTTGGCTTCTGCCTAGAATGTATGTCTCCAAAATCACACAAGAATCTATTTTACTGCTTTCAATGCACTGCAGATCTGAGTCTACAGATATGTACTTGGGCAATTTTTCAAAAGATACCCAACAGTGGGAGAAATTTATAATGTGTGAAGGAGATGTACAGATGCTCTGCATGGTAAAGTCCTTGACCAGTTCCTGGATTACTGATTTTGTGTGATATTTGCATTACTCTTTGCTCTTCAATTCACATCTGCAGCACCTAAAGGCTGCTAAAAGGTCTTTACTACTTTTTCAGATCTAAGTAACTATTATTTAGGAAATTGGCTTTTTCCCACCTGCACATACCAAAAATACAATAAAAAGACCAGGTGTTGTTCTGAATCACTCATCCTTGTGCCACTGAAGACAGAGTACACATGGGGCTCTATTCTGGGCTCCCTGCTTCAATGTCAGGCTCTAACTTGATATGACTGCAAGTAGTGCTGAGGGAAAATTATAGTATGTCATTTGCTAAAATAACACCCATAAGGAAATAATTTTCTTCATAAACAATATAAAAAATGGAAGTGTGACAATATGACTCCTATATAAAGTCAGTGTTCATCTGTTCTTCTGGACAGAGAAAGACCATCTGACCATGCTGGAGCCAGACAAACGCATTTTTTTCAATAAATAGAATAGAATAGGCCTGAGCTGCTTCTTTTGACATGTTTTTGCATATATAAATTCATAATTTAGAAACAGCCATTGCATATCTGTTTCTTATAAATTATTTCTATTAGTCAAAAAGGTACAAATTTCAGGGTTTTTTTCACAAAGGTTAAATAATGGCTTTTTCCATGTACAGGACTTGAGCTATAATTTTAAAGAACATCAAATGGATAGGCAGATTCAATGTTCATATTCAGTGTTAGAGATTAAAATAATAGTTTAGGTAAATTGTTCCCCGATGTGAAAATATATGTCTGTGAAATTAATAACCTGCTCATTTGTTTCTTTGCTAGCAGGGGAGTCTGTTGGAGGTCTGTTTTCCTTCAAAGTCCACCTTCAAACTGTGTGGCACGCTTATAAATAGGGTTCTACAGGATGCAATGACCATTAGCAACTCATTTTTGCAAGTGATGCTGCCCCTCAGCCTAATGAGATACAGTGAACTTCTGAATGGTGAAGGAAAATATGTTAGTTCAGGCTGTTCTATGAACACCTTTCAAAGAACTGTAAATTTTTTTGGGGTGCTTACCCCAGTTTGTCTTTAACATCAGAGTCTTATGAAAATGTTTTGCAGTGTTCTGTGGTGAAATATTACAAGAATCCTCTGTGTCTAATGATGTAGAGCAAAATGTCAAAAAAAAAAAGCAACCCAAAAAACTAGTAAGTGAAGACTTACATAAATTTGTCTATGTATAGTATGCAGATATTTTTCTCAAACGTGTATATGCAGTAATTTGTTTTTCTTTGATAGCATTCTTTCATTTCCAAGCAGCATTATTGATCTTTATTGTATATTAAAATCTAGAGTGCTGCTTATGGTCTAACACTGCTCGAATGTTATTTTGGAAGTTTACTTTTTTATTGCAGAAAATATGTAGTAACAGACAGTTGCAATGAAACTAAGCTGCCCAAAGTGTTTTCTGACCAGATCTTCTTGAAATAGTCCACCACATTACCGTTAGGTTTTTGTCTGTCTTTCCCCTCCTTTTAGGACAACAGGCTGAGGAAAGCAATTACCTGGCTGTGAAACATATTTCTTGAACAGCAGGATCTGGCTCAGTGGCTTGCTCCTTATATCTACAGAACTATTCAACAAATGATGGCAAGAGGGAAGACAGTGACCCTTTAGCATCTGCCTTTACCAGTTAAACTGTTGATTGTTTTTGCCCAAAGGCTGTTTTTTAGGAAGGAAGTATATTACTTAGTTTATGATTTACGTTAATTTCTTCTCTCCTGTGACCATTTGATATTAAATCCCCATTCTATATATTAATTAAATGTCTGTGTGTATATATGCTTGTAAAAGGGAGAAAAAGAATCACTTTCAAAAGGACAAATATATATTAAGGTGTCTTTAAATAAAGATGTACCTTTTACTTCAAGTTCAGACATAGATAGTGAAGGCTTTATTTGCTGACAAGAAAACAGATAATTAATTTGCTTCTTAATCCAAAGAAACATGTCTTCTTCTGCTGATGGGTTGATAACAGGGAATTTTTGTTGGTAAGTTCAGAGAGGAAAATGTGTGCTCTTTGTCTTGTTTTCCTTTGTTTACCTTTTTTCTGGGATAAAAAAGCAAAAGCCACCTTCTCATCAGAAGTTTTCATCTCTGACAGCAAAATATGTTCTTTTTCCTGCCTTTAATGTGCAGAGATCAGTGAAGGATTCATTCTTTGCAAAGTTCAGGTGAAGGGTACATATTCTGCCTGATTATAAGGGCAAATTTAACCACTCTGCAGGTGGTTGTACCCAAAGCACTTAGGGTTTTGCTACCTGTGTAGAGGAATTCCTGGATAAAAGTCTGCTGAGTGTCAGTAAATATATCCTGCTACTTTCATTTATAAAATAATTTTACTTCCAAATCAGTTCCAGAATGGATTTTAAAAATAGCAGGTTGCTAATCAAACACACCACTGGATAAAGAAGCTTAAGAAGCTGTCTATGTGATCAATAAGTGAGTATTTTCAGGAGGTGTAGAGAAACAACCTTACTATTTTGTTCCATTTGCATTCATGGTACTTTATAAAATAGTTTATAAATGAAATATTTGGTTCAATATTTTGCAATTGTCTCTTTATAATAGAGTAATCCAAAGGACATGTATGTGGGTGAAAAGGGAGTTGCTTTTCATTACCCATAATCTCCCACCTGGCCTCTAACCTGGATGTTAACTATAGTGGCCTCAGGGAAAGTTTCCATCCAGCAGAAATACGACTTTTCCCAACAACAGGAGATGATCTAATGGAAGGTATTGATTCTGCCTGAAAAGCTCACATTCATGTCATCACAAACATTTACGTCAGATGTTCTCTTATTCATTTGCAAGGGATTCTCAGTTTGGAACAGAGCCTCTTTGTTATTCACAGTTAGCACCTGCCAGAGCAGAGCTGGGCACAGTCACCTGCTTTGCTGACAGTTTCCAGCAATCATGACTGCACTAGCCCCTACTCCCTGCCTTTATCTAGGGAAAAATCTCATGCGTCATGCATCTGACTTGTTTTGTTTTTTTTTTAGTATTTTGCACCTGCACCCTAAACAGCAGGACACCTTAAATCCTGGTCAGTGCCTGGCACTGCTTGGACCACCTCCCTCCCTCTGGTCCCTTACACATTAAAGAACCGGTTTAGCTCTGCTGGGGAAGAAAGCAAGAAGCCCCCTCCACAGAAGAATATTTAATTAAAGACATTCAAGGCAGAGTTAGAAGTACTCAGGCACCTCTGAAGTTTGAAAAATCAAAAATCCAGACATGCCCTCTCCCCTTCATGCGTCTGGAAGTCTGATTTTTAGCAGTATTCAGGTTGGACGTGCTTTGCACATGAAAAAAAGATTCCCATCTAATTTAGTTACATTCAGCTTCTGTCTCCGTTTGCCATAATTTTTGTTGACCAGAATCAAACCACCAAAACACCTATCATTACTGTGGTGGTGAGATTTCTCCCACTTCACTCGCTTTGCTCATTCTGAAAGTGTTTGCCATTAAAATAATCTGCATTTTCCTTTCCTCACCTTCCTTCATTTGCGTTTGTATTTTGTCAATAAGTTGTATCCCACATGCTTCTTTTCATGTGCATGTTCCTGCTCATGTGTTGGATGCCTCTTTTTGCTTAACCTAGTAATATATCTGAAGTCAGAAACAGAGATTCTCAAACATTACCGGTGTTTAAAACTCGATTTATCTTTATTCACATTTGCAGCATTTTCCCTTGAAAATTCTGTTCCAACTCTCCTTGTGTGATATTCACTGTCATATAAAACCTGGTATTAGTTTGGTGTGCTTGCCTGGTTTCCTTAGAAACCTTTCTGAGTTATTTCCTGTAAAGGAAATTATCATCCCACATTTAGGAAGGTACAGTTACAACTGAATAATGTTTTGACAGAATTATCAAAATTAAATTGCACACCTTACTTGAGCACCACATCCGAATTAGCCTAATTTATATTTTCAAATCCTAAATGCCTTCTCTCCAATATTGAGCTGGAGATCAATGTCCATCACGTTTAGAAAGGCATCAGATGAAAAAAGGCCATAGCTAATCTAGACACTGAAGCATTATATGCAGTAATTTAATTTTGTAAATCTGATTGTTTTAGAGTCTTTTTTGGTGTCAAACCAGACATTTGCATCAGACTCAGGAAATGTTATTACACCATCAGTAAATTTTGCTACCAGCCTTTTTTTCAGGAGCACACAATGTGCCAAAAGTTAGTCTGTCTCTGAATTTGGTCTCTAGCGCACTGTGAGGAATAACTTGGGGATGTTAAGGCTTTGATTCTGATTCATAATTGACAGGTTCATTTGCCCTGGCTGACATTTGTTTGAGACTTCAGATACCATGGGTCATGCAAGGAATTCAGACATGAAGCAGAACCATTTGTTTTATCCTTCTTTCGTGCTTATGAGCATCTGTAGCAGATTTATGCACATTGCTTTACTACTTTTTTTTCACCCCTGTGTGTGTGTGCGCATCGTGTCACTGTTTTACTGGCACCACAATGTTACAGGACTGGCAGTAAGTGCTTGTTCTTAGTTTGCTTCCTGAAATGTAAGCAACATTTTAAAAAGCCTTAGATACACATTTATTATTAAAGCAAATGATGCATTGTATGTATTGAGATAAATAATACTATATAACAATATTGTATATGATAAATTGAATGCCATTTGTTGCAATTGCCCTCAGCCATGAACTCTTCACTTAACCCAATATATTGTGAATCTTTCAAAATTAGCAATGATCTCAAAGGCACTACTTTCCAGAAGACTAGCATAGATATTTTTATCCACTATTATTAAATGTATATAATGAAAAGTAATGCTCTTGGATTTTCTGCTGAAAATTAAATGAGCTGAGCATTTCTGGTTTCAGATAAATCTGAAAATACTGGTCATATTAATGTACAATTGCTCCCTATTTTTTTTTGTTCCTCCGTATTTTATTTGTAAGGAAAATACACAAATGATGCGGGTTCGTGTATATGTAAGCACTGGAGGCTGAAACTTTCTTTTGTAGTGTGTGCCCCTTGTGGCCAAAACATACGAGACTAAAATATTGTGGTTCATTGCTCTCTCCTTCCTAATACAAACTATTATTCTGCCTGTGATGACAATTTATTCTTTCCTTTATTTGTAAAATTTTTGCTCTGCAATTTTGTGAGTATTCTGCTGAAACTCAAGATTCCATGTCTGTTTAACATAGGATTCTATGATAGTTGTTAATATACCCATGAATGCAAAACATACATAGGTCTCTTTGTAGAAAGCTATGTATCAGAACAATCCTGCACCCACCAAGTTTAACTGTGCATCATGAATTCTCTAAGATTTGACAGCAAGTTTGATGGTATTTTTGAAGTAAGAAAAATGGATTTTGTAGTGATTATTGATGCATTGAAGGTAAATAACATGTACATATACATGCTGTGATATATTAAAAACATATACAGGAAGAACCTTACTTGTTAAATACTTAATTTCATCATTAATAGTAGGTGTAGTGATGTAGTGAGGTGATGTGGTTAATTAATTCTGGGCTTTTACATGCTGCAGTCTAAAACTCCTGAGATAAAACTTGAGCTTGCTGGGCAATGAAACTTACATGGATGCAGCATTTTCCTAGTCACTGATCACTTTGATGCTGTTAATTTTTAAAATCTAGTTAGGGCTTAGACTTGTAATTTACTGACTGACATGGAATCGTATCATAGGATTATAGAATCATGAAATGGTTTGGGTTGGAAGGAACTTTTAACCACTAGATCAGGTTGTCAAAGCCTCATACAACCTGGCCTTGAATGTTTTCAGGGATGAGGCATCCACAACTTGTCTGGGCAGCCTGTTTCAGTGCCTCACTACCCTTACAGTGAAGAATTTCTTCCTTATAACTATACTAAACATACTGTTTTTCGGTTTAAAGCCATTCCCCCTTGTCCTATCACTACATGTCCTAGGAAAGGTGCTCCAGCCCTCTGATCATCTTGGTGGCCTCCTCTGGTCTTTCTCCAACAGACCTCTGTCCGTCTTGTGCTGAGGGCTCCAGAGCTGGATGCAATACTCTGGGTGGGGTCTCACAGGAGCAGATTAATGCTGGCCGTGCTGCTTTTGATGCTGCCCAGTATATGATTGACTTTCTGGGCTGCAAATGCACATTGCTGGCTCCTGTTGAGCTTCTCGTCAATCAACACCACCATAGGACTTTTATATAATGAATTAATATTCTGCCATATCACTCTGATTTGAATTTGTGAGCATAAGGTAGTTTATGTGGTCAAAATAGCTAAGCAGTATCCCCTAGAACTCTGATATTTCAAGTAGGGGTGGGATTTAAACAGATTGCTTTTAAAGCCATTCTAAGAGAAGTGGTTTGGATTTTGCACGCATAAAATTAAAGTGTTGCAGTGCAAACTGTACCTGCTTTACAGATGAGATTAAAATCCAGGCCACTAGCAGCTCTATCTTCATAAAGATAACTGATCTGGTGTCAAATAAGATTATTGAACCAAAACTGAGAAATTCAGAGTGTTCTTGATATTCCAATAGGAGACACTCTCTTGATGGATGATCTAAGTTGAGGAGATACCATGCATAATAACACCTTTTTGATGCATCCCTCTGCTAGCATACACTTTCATAAGTACTTTTGCACCTACCTCAACAATATCTAATACATAATATTCTATAAAATCTGCAAACATAAAGAGATATGTATCAGGTTTTATAGATTATTTAATAAAGCAAATTTTTTAAAATCTGAAATTTTCTGCTAATGACTTTTTTCTTTTCAACAACCAAAAAGCTTCTCAGATGTCCTTATAAAAGATCTCATTTTAAGGGCAGAAATATATACAAATAAAATGTTAAGTCTCTAAAGTACAGATTATTTTTACACTATTTGCAACATAAAATAGGAAATGCATTTTTTCAATTTATGGATACAAAGCTTTTGTTAACATTTTCTAGACACTGTCCTGAAGATTAATCTATAGCTTAGCTTTTCACTATGAGTAACGTGTAGATTCTTGAGTCCTTAATATAACATATCTGCTTTATAGGTTACTATAAGTTATAGTAAAGTGCTTTTTCACAATAAAATAGGAGAATGTGGTGCCATTAAGTAGTCATGTTTTGCTGTATTTTGCTGTGTTGTTGTGAACTGTGTACTGGTCTGAACTGTAAAAGCCAAAATTGTTCTGAATAATTACTAGGATCATCAAATGTAAGAAATTTATCCACAAAGAAGATTCCACTTCTTAGACACTTTCACATCACAATTGTAATAACTGTAACTCCAACTGTCCTCTTTCTGAGATGTTTCAGGCAGTTAATGAAGCTTGAGCATTAGTTCTTTGAGAAAAGTTTCTTAAATGTTTTGGTAAATCTAGAGATGAATTTTATTTTTATTTTTTGAGACAAAAGGTCTGGTGCTTGCAAAACCTATCTATCTTAAGTATTATAGTGCATACACAGTAGCTGAACAGACAAATGCAGTACTCTAAGGAAGAATATCTGCACATTTTTGTATCTCTAAAGGAACAGTTTTCAGTGTTTTACTTCATTGATCTGCCTCAGGTCCTGTTACAGCAGGGTGGGAAGCCAAAAAATTAATTGGAACAGTGGGTCTGTTAGCTTTACTGCTGATAACCATTGATAGACAACAATAACCACCTCTGTACTCACCCTTTCATTAAGTTCACATTAGCACACCCCAGGTTCTGAACTACAACAGTCTATGTAAACACATGTGGAAAAACTGCCATATGCCATCTATTTTAGAACTGCTTTCGTTTGCTGTGTTTGAACAGTGTAGTCAAAGTCCTGTTTTGCCTGGTACAGTGCTGGGAGGGAGACCAAGATGTCAGTCTAGTTAGCTAGTCACCCTCATTGCTCATCTCCTAAGTGTTTATCTGGCCCAAGTGCTGATGTCTTCCCAGAAAACTGTCATGGCACGCCATGGCAGCCTGCTGCTACTCATATTGTATCACTGACATTGCTCTTTCAAAGATGCTTGCATTGCAGTGAACAAGCTCCTGACATGTTTCAAACTATTCCATCCTCGTTGTATTTGGATTATTTCCTAGCAGGTAGGATTGAGGTTTATAAAGATTATAAGAAAAAGAAAAATACTAAGCTTTGTGAGCAAGAAAAGATTAGCTGTTAGCTGAGGTGTACATAATTTTCATAGAAACACAGAATCACAGAATAGTTTGAGTTGGTAGGTGTCGCCGTACACTGGGGCAACATAGTTCCAGATATTGCCTTACACCCGGCCAGCATAGTTTGCAGTATAACATTGCAGCACCATCTGCAGTAATCACGCATGGGAAGAGCTACAACAGCTCACCGACCTTATGGGCAAGAGCTACAGCGGCTCACCATCCCTCTTAGAGGCACGGTCACCCATAAAGCAGTCCAATCCCAGACTTGCTTGGGCAAGAGCTACAGCGGCTCACCGTCCTTCCCAGAGGCACGGTCGCCCAAGGCAGTCCAATCCTGGACTTACATGTGTAGGCTGCTCACGGCTCTCCTGGGCACACCCCCGCCCAGGGATTACGCGCCGGCCGGCTTTTCCACTTCCCCCAAGTGGATTGCAGTCCGTGAGGCTTATACTGCCAGAGGCTTTCAAGAGCTTCTAAGGCTCAGCCAGTTATCGCCGCGATACATACAAACACAGGCACCAGACATCAGAGTCCAAAGAGTGCAGCATGGCGTAGGGTAGCAGGCATCAGCAACCAGAGACAGGCAGTGGCAGAGGAGGGTGGCAGGCAGAGGCAGGCATCAGCAGGCCCGAGCCAGCATCCACAGGCACCAGCTCGACATCCACCCAGTCAGCTCCAGCTCAGCTCAGTATCTGCTGCTCTGTGATCCTACAGCACAGCCCTTTATACCCAGCATCCCTTGGGCTACTCATGTGCTTCTTGTTGTAGGAATCACCACACCTGCATTCAATGCTGGCCTTCCCTCCTCCCAGGGACACGGCCGCAAGCCATCAAGGCCAAGGCTGCCTACAGCCCACTCTTGTAACCCCACACGTAGGGATCAAAAAGACCATTTAGTCTAATCCCCTTGCCATAGGCAGGAAACCTTCCACTAGACCAGGTTGCTCAAAACCTGGCCTTGCACACTTCCAGGACTGGGGCATCCACAGCTTCTCTGGGCAGTGTATTCCAGATTGTCAGTCAGATAGACCACTTTTTTATGTGATCTATCGCATTTAGATTTTTTTTTATTATTTTTATTTTGTTTGAGTGCTTTTTGCTGCAGCTCTGTGTGGAGTAGAAGGGATATTTCAAGTACATGTGAAATCATGTAGATCTACTCATGAAGATTACTGCTCCCATCAAGGCTATAGACAGATACTTGAAATTCAGAATGCAAACTGGGAGAAGAGTGTGCTAGTTATAATTACTGATAAGTAATCTAGAGGGGGAAAAAAAGACAGAAAAAGATTTTTTAAAAGTGCTATCAGCTTTTTAAGATTAAATGGAAATTTTCCCAAGTAAGCAATGACGTGAAATGGCAATCCAAATACCCTTTTTGTTTACTGAGATGCTTTAAGGCCTTTACCACCTGCTGAGTGCCTGGAAGTATGAATAAGCATTGGAGTGACAGGTTTCACACTGCTATGTCATAGATTTGCACAGCAGGACAGAGTGGTTTCTGACACTATTGGCTGATCTGTTTTTCAAATAGAAGTGTGCGTTTCGAGTTTTGAGAGAAAAAGGTTCTTTTCATCTTTGCGGTTCAGAGAAGAAATTAATTTTTTACGTAATCCTTACTGAAAATTATGAAGTTTCTCCAAATACAGAACATTAAAGGAATATTATACTAGACAATAGCCTGAAGAAAGGAATATAATTTAGGAGCTTAAACCCACAAGAAGAATATATGCATTTATATTTGTGAAAATTACCAGAAACCATTATTCTGTTTAAAATGTCTCCTTTAAAACTGTTCTTTTGTAAGACCAATACAGATACCAGTTGGTGGAAAAAAGGCAAAAGGCACAAAGTAAATCATGTTGTAATTCAATTATACTAGGCCAAGGCAGGGTTCCCATGGTGGCAGCCTGACACATTAAGTGTGGAGACATTGGAATAATTCCTTTGATCATGGCCAAGTTGGACTTACAGCTTTTTATTTAGGCAGTTAATTCTTAGCCTTGGTAAGGAGCAAGTGTTGCATGCCATTCTTTACAATGACTTGTCTGTGAGTTGTAGAAAATTTAAATTTATTATTATTCAAATGTTCAATTACTGTTTGGCAAGCCTCTAAAGAAGTCCATGTACAAGAAATAAAATAAATAAACATTTAAGTTGTTGATTAATTTCCAACAATAATCTCACAGTCATTGTTAATAAACAAATAAGGAAAGAAACATTTAAAATAAAACAGGATTTTTTTTCTTTTAATTTCTAGAGCACACAATTTTAGGAACTCAGAACCTTCAAATAATGATTAAGACATGGGGATAAAGGCAGCTATTCTAATTGTTTTTGTAGATAAAATTATTGAGACATTGATTGATGTAAGTTTTTGATCACAGACAGTATATCTTGAAAGTCATCAGAAGAATTTAACAGTTTGTTCTTTCACATTTTTTGTGTATAAGGTCAGCCATTAAATTAAAAAATAACAGCAAGTATTAAGTGTGATGTTCACCACACCAAGATAGCTTGGCAACCAAGATGTTCTCAGTAACAGAATGAAATATAAAGCTGCTGTGATGGTGTGTATAAGAAACTAAAAATTTTATGAGGGTATAAAGGGTTACCTGTCTCTCAGATTTAAAGCTGCCCTTGCTGTCCTCTTTACAAGAGAAGAAATAAAAGCCCATCAGGATGTATGCAGCAAGGATTTAATTAAAAAAAAATATTTTGTGCAGGGAAAAAGAAAAGTTACTTCTTAAAATTACTGAAACTGAAAAAAAAGCAGTTGCCATGGAACACAGAAGACATGGATTCAATTTCTTATTTCAATTTTTTCACGGGAAGACCTTGAAGTCAAGCACAGCCCAGCCCAAGTGAGTACCTACTGGGTACTTTCTGGACTGAATGTGAATTCTTCTGTGTTTATGTTGTTGATGCTCTTCCAGTTTATGTAAATAAACAGCTGATGGTGTGGAAAATTGAACCTGAGTCTCTTCTTCTTAGGTGAACAAATTAACAGCTAAATAGAACCAATATCTCTTATGCAGCTTCTCAGCATTTATTCTCTTTTTTTTTTTTCTTTTCCTTTTCCTTTTTCTTTTTTTTTTTCTTTGTGGCAGCTACCACCTACTGAAGCCTATGTTGGCTTTTCTTTACTACTATTGCAGAAGAACATAGTATAAGCTACAATTACACCTTCATTTTGGTAGCCAACATACTATATTGCCTTCATCACTGTAGTTACTTGGTGCCTCCTACTCATAATGTATTTATCCTCACAGTACTCCTATGATGTTGAGCAGATGGGAAAGTGAGTCACTAGGTACAGAGCTTGACTCTTCAAGATCAGACAAGAAGATTGTGATGAAACAAGTCCTGGGTTTCCTTCATCTTTCTGACAGACCCCTCATATGTTACTGGGAACTGTGAGAAGCTCCCCTCAAGGAACAATGGATATTGACTATAGATAGTAGATAGTAGACAGGTTCTTCTCCTTTACCTGCACCCTTGCGGAAAAAAGAAAAGAGGAAGTCCTGTGGTGGGCCTTGTCTTATATAAGCATCCAAAAGTGGTGGTTCCAGCTTGGCATAGCTGAACAATATTTTAGAGTGCTCAAATTATATTGATTATGAGACTGTTAAAGACATTTTTGAGGCGCACAAAAAGTACAGCTCTCTTGCATTTCTCTGACTCCAGCACATGTTGGCTCCTACTGAGTTCAGCCAACAGATGATTAATTTTAGACTATTGATCCTACTGGCAACCACTACAAGTGTCTCTTCTTGGATAAGGACACAGGAGCTGTGTGTGATGTATTACACTCTTTCCATGTAGTCTTCTGCACAAGGTACCCATCTGGCAGCACTTCTGTGAGATGTGGTGGATATGACTGAACGAGGCAGATTCTTTTCTGGGAATCTTCTCATCCTCCTAGAGTGACACGCCATTGTTTCCTAGTCAGCTCATTTTGAAACTATGTTGTCTCTGACACACCACTGGCAGCCTTTTTGGCGGTGGAGGTGAAGATACCTCATTTGACACTCCTAAGTGATTTTGAGCTTTCACATTATTAAACATGTATTCCATTAGCCATCTAGCATAGCAGTCACATGTTAATTTGTGTAAAACGTAAATGCCTCAGCATGATACGGGAAAGGTTCCCAGAATGTACAAAAAAAAAAGACTTTTGGTGATAACCTGACACAATGGGAGCAGAATACAGGTTATTAAAGCACTCAGGTACTATCTTTGCTGACTAGTCCGTAGATTCTGATTTCTTTCTCTTTTCTGTCTTCTGTTGTTCCCCCTCTTATTTTACCTGTTATATTCACAGGGAAAGTGATTTAATTAAGGAACTTCATTTTTTACTGTAGATAGTAAGAAATTTTTCCATGGAATAAGTTTCTTTGGGAATTTAGTTTTATACTGTTCTTATATTTAAAACATTTGTAGGGAAGTGGAGATTTCAGAGAATATGCTGGTTCTGATACTTACAGATGGTTAATATGATTTAGCATGACTTTAATGATCAAAATATGTTAAATTGAAATGTTGATACTTTGCACACTAAATTAAAAAAAAAATCACATCAGAAATCTAAAGAGAAAAAAATCTAGAATTTCTAAGTTAGGATAAATTATTAAGGCATTTTTTCTAACCTGGTTATTTTTAATTTTATTTGGATTAATGAAAATCTCTAATTTTGATTTATCATGCTATTTGGAGTGGAAGGAATAATTAAAGTCGAGAAGTTTTTATGAGGAAAAAAACCCATTTTCTTCTATAATTTATTTCACAATCTATCCAATAAGTTCTTGGTGTAAAGTTTGACATTGAGGCATATCAGCCACCAAGTGATCTCTCCTGAAGAAGTGATATTGCAACTGACAGTGTGGGAGGAAAGATGTTTACTGCTTCTGTGTGAAAAGCCTGGCAAAGTAACATATAGGAGTGTGTAAGACAGTAAAGATAACCCATAGCCTTGAGGCTGAGATTGACAGAAAAATATGTTTTAAATATTAAATATTAATAGTTAATATTTAATTATATGGAATTTATAATTTTGATATTTTGGGAATATAGTTTAGCTTTTGGGGATTTTTTTCCATTCATTTTTCCATTCCTAAATAATTTCATGTGAAATCAGCAACTTTAAGCAATAGTTGATGTAGAATATTGCAGAATTCTCAGAATATTTTTGCAAATTATTTTTATTATTTTAAACGTGTAATTTTATTTCATGTTTACTTGTGAATTTACTGAGAATTAGAATAAAATTATATTTTTTAATATAATACTAAGTAGGAGAAGAATTTATTAGACATAGTGAAAACTAACATGGCCAAGTTTATCTGTAAACTGGCAATTCAGTAATACTTTAGGGGATTATACTGAAAGGAATAAGATGAAACTTTACCAAAATCCCTTCTGTCTATAGCATCTTTACCTGTGCTACTCTATGACATTTCATTTCCCTCTTCTTTTGCAGAATTTACTCTCTACACTGGTAGGTGTCAGACTTTACCCTGTCCTTTAATTCTAAAGTAGTCATCTAAGGGCGTGGAAAACATCAGAGCCTGCTAGTTTCCTATTAATTTATTTTCAAGTGCTAATATTTTTTGAAGGTTGCAGAATACCTGTATGTGAATTAATACGTGGTTAGATGTTTGTTATACATGAAAAGTTTGTCAGTCCCCTCTGAAGCTTCTCTGTATTTCTAAAGTCCCAGGGCAGTTGTTGGAATAAGTAAAAGTCTGCTTGGGAAGAAGTCACCACCTACAGTATGGAAGAGGGGTAGATTTTAGATGGCACATTGCAGCTTTGAGGCCAGGAGCTGAGAGGCCTTCTTCCTGAGGAAGACAATTTGGGAAGAGTGCAGTTCTTTGCCCTCCAGGAGGTCCAGATAAGCAGGAAGTGACCTACACTGGCAAATTCTGCTAAGATTAGATCAGTAGGGTGACTGGCAATAAACATAATCCTAGGTTTAAGAAATAAACGTGAGGTTCAGCAAGCTGTTCCAGCTGGGTTGCTGACATCTGCCCTAGGGAGTCTGCACTGAAGTATCAAACATATGATGCAATGGTGCGGAACAAATTACATTTAAAGTAAATGAAGGAAAGGACATCAAAATGCCCAGAAATGTCAAGCTTGGCAGAAAAATAATCACAGGAGATGAGCTGAGTTAGCACTAATAAGTTAACAAGTATGGTATTTGGTCTTCAAGCAGGTGAGAGGTTGATACAGATGTCCTGTGCTCCATGGCCTCTGGAGGTTAGTCAAGGTGTGGGTATAGTTACTCCTGCTTTTGGACAGGTCTGTTGGTCATAACCCTTTCCACCATACCTTTTGTGAGGGTGAATCCAGATATCATCATCAAAAGGAAGGAAAATTGACAATAGCGAGGAGTTTGGTGGTTTAAAGCTTTTGTTGAGACCCATGTCACCTTAAAGCTAAAANAAAAAAAAAAAAAAATAGAAGCCAAGCAGTTGAGGGCTGATATTAAGGCAGGTCACTTGCAAGGGACGTGAGCTAGGTGGCAGGTGGCAAGCAGCTCCTTAGTGTCCCACCAAGGAAGAGCTGATGATGGTATGTATTGTGGTTTCTGATGTGATGATGGAGGATGGAAAGTAATTTTTGGGGAAAAGATCCTTGAAATTGTTTGTCTCAAATGCTCTCTTCAAAATCCACAATCTCAAAATCAAGGGAATGCTGCATAACTTAGAGGGTCCAAAGACAACAAAAGCGAAGAACATCTTGAGTGTACTAGATTCTGGGGAACCTAATTCTGTCATCACTTTCTATAGGAAGAGAATAAACTTGTATTGATTTCTTTATTTTGCATTCAAAGGATGTGCTGGAAATGCTTTTCAGGAGTTTCAGTGAGATGCATCTTTGTTCCAAGACATCTTACCCTCTAAGCTTCAAATATGACAAGATGAATGAGGATTCCACGAAGTAAGAAAGATGCTGGGGTAAAGAGGACCAAAGAGTACAGTGATGAAATGTTACAGAGCTCAGGTTAGGCATAAGAATAAATTGTGTAAGACAATAAGGAAAAATAGAATGGTGACCGTGCCATTTTGCCTACTCTGGTCAATAAATAATTTCAGTAATGTTGTGAGTATCATCCATCTTTATATACCACATGAAGGGAGACCAAAGACCTAAGACCTGTTGCTTCCTGTCTTCCTTCAGAGCCTCTCCTCATCCACGTGCACGGTGGCACCTCTGCTTCCTTCACCCAGTGTCCTCCTTGATTAATCGAACTGCCTTGTCCTTCCCCATCACCAGTGCAGTGCCAGAAGCCGGGCTCTGCTGAAGCGGATGGGCAACATGCCACAGGTTTCAGCATAGCCAAGATTTTGCTTGAGCTAAGAGTAGAGTTATGCCATGTTTGGCAGGCAAGCCCTGCTCACTCCATCTGCCAGAGTGGCAGCAAGGGAAGCATCTGGAAATAGAGTCAGTGCTTCTGCCTTCCCCTTGCTGGGTGACACTCATTCTGCCAGCTGTGGGGTTGTAGTGGGCACAGAAATAGTATAAAGATGGGTTCAGAATGAAAATCTAGGTAGATAAGCAGACAGCTTTTGGCCAGAGTAGTCATAATACTTTCTGGCAATAGAAATTGTCATAACAGCACCTGCCAAGGGTTGTAAACAGTTATCAGGCACCAAAATTGTCAAAGAGGAGGAGATAAGGCAGAAAGATAAAACCAAAAAACGGAACATGTGCTGTGAATGCTCTAGGGTATCTCATGGTCAAACCAGAAGCATTTAGTTTGTTTTTCCCCCATAATGTGGCAGATCCTGCCCGGTCATTCTTGACTGTGATGTTCATGATTTCAGAGAACATGCCATTAAGAAGTAATATAATTTATTTTCTTGAACCGCTTACAATATTCCATCTACTTATTATTAGGAATACAAATGTTTCTTTCATGTTTTAAATTAAAAATGGCAAGCTTAGTAATGATAGAGAAACTCTACAAAATTACCCATTTTGAAATATTAACATGTAAACCTTTTCCCAGAAGTTTATAAAGCAAACGTTCCACAGTGATGTTTTCTTGCCAGATTTTGAGTTTTGATTAAGGCAGGCTTATGAGATGATTTTTTTTACCAAACCAGTAATTCTCTTTTGAATACAGCTATTCTTTAGACTTTAAAATGCAAATTAAATATAAACCAAGAGAGGCTTGATTTGTTGTAAGAGAATATCAAAACCATATGTAATTTTTTTAATTAAAAATTTATTTATCTGACAACTTAAAAAATAACTTTTATGTCACATTTGAGTAGACTAATTTGGTTCAAAACACTTGGAAATGAACATTTACTCTTCTTAAAATAAAGGCTGATCTTTATGCCTTTGTATTATTGAAAACAAAGAAAAATTAGATATTATCTCACCCATCTGATTGTGAAATGACCTTTTTGTTTAGAAATATTTTTCCTATAAATCTTCATTTGTAACTACAAAGGGTGCACATGACTAATAAAAACCAGAAGTCATGAAATATAAATCTATTACACTCTAAAATGGTTTTTGCATGAAATTCCTTTTGCGTCCACGTATTTGTTCAGGTTTTTTCACATCTAAAAGCATGACCGCCTACTCTATCTGATCCTGAGCGCTTTAAAGCCCACTTTTCCACTTGGATTAAGAGAACTGAAAATGTGTTTCAGTTTTCAGGTGGAGCAATGAGATGTGCTACAGACACTCCATGCTCAGTTTCAAGCTCAAGTCACTTCATGCTCCTCGTAGCCCAGGGCAAAGAATCAATTTGCGCTGTATAAACTTTTTTTTTTTTTTTTGTCTTTGGAAGTCAGATTGTTGGGAAATAGGTTTTGGACAAGACTCTGAGTAAGGACCCAGGGACGTGGGAGATGGTGCAAGGGTTATGGAGAATCTTTGTCTTTTGTCTCCATAACACAAAATCTGCTAGGGTAGTTGAGGGTGCCTTTTGCTGAATATCTTGTTTATGGAAGTGTGGAAAACTCCCCTTGCTTGAAATACTCTCCTCATTCCAAATTAGCAGATCTCTGTTCTCTTCTTCCTACTTCCCCTCCTTCTACCTACCTCCTCACCCCTGCCAAATCATAGCTTCAGGTGAGTATTTGTGAGCAATTTATATAGCATGTGACTGAACTGAGCTTATCTCTGCTACAAAACTAATGTAAAAATCTTTCAATTTTACATTGAAATATATGATATGACCTTACAGGAGAGTTTGAAGCAGGTCCCTCTTGGTGCTGTCTTAAAGTAGGGCATCAGGCCACAATACTAGGGATATACTGAGTACTGAAATGATTGTACAATTAATATCAATATAATTCCATCTCTCTCAGTATAAATCTAATAAATTGATATATTGATATTAATTGGCCTGAGAGCAATCTGGACTAATGAAAATTCTTCCCACAAGGAAGTCCATATGTCAAAACACAAGTATTTGGTTAGTTCACCTTTATTTCCCATTTGAGGTGTATACACATCATGTGGATACCATAATGCTGGGTAGAGACAATTTGAGTACTGAAAGCAGTGTACGTGTGCCCCACTTGTTCTTTAGGGCCGGCATGTTTGATACTTTAGTTGTACAGTATAAACATGAGTGACATTAACCTTCTGCACACTCCAAATGCTATTTTTAAGAAAAACTGCAGTTTGAAAGTTCATATAGAATGGAGAATATGTTATATTAATGCCAGCCCAAAATGTTTTAATGTTTACAGAACAAAAGTGGCAATATGTATATTATAAAGGTCTCAAGCTTAGCTCTGATCCCGTATCATTTTCACACATGTATATTTACATAATTAACCCTGTGCTTATTTCAAAGAAAGTAACCCAGTGGTTATGATGAAATAGCTTTCTGCTCAGTTTCTCAGAGAGAAATTTTTGACTCGAACATTTTTAATATACCATGCTAATATTTGGAATGGCGCTTTTAAAACAAGTGTAATCAGTCAGTTAAACAGAAGATTTGTTTTTAACTTGAGAGAAAGCTTATTCTATACCAAAAATTAAATTCTCTAATTTCTGATAGGATGCTTTGACTAAAATGCTTCAATTCCCCTTCCAGCCTGGAAAGTTGAACTTAGACTTTCCTCTAAAACTGTGTTCATCAGCTCCATAAAACCACAGAAATTCTTACTTTCTGTTAGAGAGATACTGTTTTATAAATTAGAAATTCAGAGCTTTCACTTAGAACTGTTAAAAAAATTATCTATTCATGTTCTGATATACATTCTTTATTGACAACTGAAGCTGTATATAACACAGGCTTACAAAATGCATTTAAGCAGCCTTTGCCTGGAAGTGGGAAATACCTGTGAAGCTGTATCAGCTGTGGAAGATATAGAGATAAAATCCATTCAAAATAGAAAGCAGAAAGATAAGTCATCTCAAGAAGAACAAATAAACAAAATTATATTTGAAATCCTGAGTTGTAAAATTACTGGTTTTTACTGCCTAGCCAGGAAAAAAAAAAAAAAAAAACAATAAACGTGAGACACCTGTGCCAACAGAGAGTGGTTTTTTTGATCGCTAGGCCGACGTTACCTCCTTTTTTGGTTCCACCTCCTGTTTAGCTAAAGATGGGACAGGGAGGAAATGTTGTAGTAAATAACACAGAAGGGGAACATTATTTGTGGAGTATTTAAAAACACATCCGTTATATTTATTTTTCCCTCTGTATGCATTTTATATATATATATAATCACCTCATAAAAAAGCCTTCTTCACTTCTGTGAATGAAAGCAGGAAGAAGATAATGGAGTGTCCTCTTATGGATAGCAAAGGGCTTAGTTTCTTACTCTGGGACCTGCAGGCAGTCAGGAAACAGCAGTGCTTCTGGGAGTGTTGGTCCCTCTTTGTCATTTCAGGATCCTTGGTGGACTGAGTTCAACTTCTCTGCTTCTCACCTTGGGTTTTGACTGAAGAGGAATTTTGTGCTATCACAGCCCAGTGCCCATGGGGCCCCCCAGGGAGCCAGCAGGCTCCCCAAGTGTGACGATACTTGGAACTACTATTTTAATTTTACTTTGGCGTTAGTTTGCAAGTACCAAAAGTCTACAGAAACAGCTTATTCCTTGATATTTTAGGAAGGAACAAAGACATGCAGTCATGCACAATATCCTTTCAGATGAGTCTGTTTGAAGTCAAGCTGGGGTGGGGCTTCCAAATGAGCTGATAAAAACCTGTTCGGATTTTTTCACCTCATAACCAAATTGCATGCCATACCACTAAGGGTGCACCTTTTTCTGCACAATTAAGTGTTTAACATGAACTACTTCGACTCAGCTTAATGCCTTCTTCTTCTGATGCTAATATGCACTTTGTGAAAACTGAGTATATACGTTAGTTAAAAAGGGCAAGGAGAATAGGAAATTTCTATTTATTAACCTATTTATTTATTTATTTACAACCGGTTTTCTAACAAACTATTTTCAGGTATTGAGACACATCATATCTGAGGTTGGAAGGAGAGACGAAATGGCACAGAAATATTTAGTAGACATGCTTGTTTGTCTAAGCAGTCCTAGCAGGCAAAATTTTTCTCTGCTGGAGCTTTTTGGTTAAATTTGTTTGTTGTATTCTTTTTTAAGCCAGCCTTTACTTAGGATGCAGCAGGAATTTGAAGGAAGTAATCTTCTTTGAGCTGCAGCTGAAGTTTTCAAGCAGAATCCTCTAGGGTAAATTTTCAGGGTGTTTTCTTTGACCGAAGTTTCCTGTCAAAAGTCAAAACAATCAGTTTTAGATTTACTCTTGAGTATAAGATCTTTAATAGTCCTTTTAATTCTGGGGAAGAGCAAGGAAATAATAGATGAAGGTAAAGAAGATTTGAGAGCAGAATACTTAAATGGGAAAAAGAAGTAGTTGAATAATTGGATTTTTTTGGATGTTTCTCTTCAGAAGCCCATTCTACTTAATGCAGCTTGGCATCTATATCTTATTTATCTGGTCTGTGACTGTTCAGACTTTTTTTCTCGTTATGTGCCTTTAAATATGAGTAGATTTGTATAGCTCAGTCTTCACACACAAACAGGCACATGGCTTATTTACATAAATAAGTTGTTGGTAACTGGAGTTACCCAAATGATGAGTGAAGTTAAGAGTATAATTCTGATTTATTTGATTAAAATTGGTTTTAGTTACTTGTTTTTCACGTCTGTGGCTGAAGAGGTTCAGACAAAAAATACAGTGAAAGGAGGAAGCAAAAGTTCAAGGGCAGAATCAAAAGTAACTTGGAGGTTTGCATTTCTTCGTGCTTTCTCTCGGGGGAAAAAAAAAAATCAAATTGCCTGAATCTGTGTGGGAGAAAACACTGAAATTGATTTGGAATATGTGACCCGTTGATCCACCAGAGAAAGTTCTTTTCAAAAATACCATCAGAAGTAGGGTAACAGGGAAATTTACCATGCTGTGTGTGAGTTGCTGGTACCCATGCTGTACCTATGCTAAATAAAATCTGTTAAGGAAAATAGTAGGTAGCATTGGGTGGGAAAGGTTAAAGATGGAGATCAGAATTATGGCAAAATGGTAATGAAAAATTTGCAATCATATTTATTCCTCTGACTTCTGTCTGGGGATATGTTGCAATCTCCCTAGACTGTAACTTGCGGTTGTCAGTTCCACAGAAAATGCTTCTGTCCCAAGGGCTGCAGCAAGGTCTGTGCTTCTATTCTGACCCTGATTAGCTTCTTGCTTCCCTCCAAGCTGAAATCACTGATCTGCCTGTAAGTTGCAGTATGCTCTATTCTTGAAAAGGCTTTTAAATGTTGGACAATAATTAGTAACATACTTTTCCCAACTTTAATACTGCAAAATGCATAGTAAGGTATTTTGAAATACTGTTAGCCAGTGAGTCCAATACATTTGTTACCCGCAAGCTGTTAAAGCAGAACACATATTTATCCTAAAGATTAAAAAAAGACAATGCAATTTCTAAATTGGTTCATTAAATTATGTATGCTTTTTATGGAGGTAGGGCTGTAAATGTAAATATGTCTTAGCATTTGTAATCTTTCATTGATATTATTTATTCCAAAATTTTCTCTTTATTTTAAATATATTTAATTTTTTTTTCCATTCTACTTGGTACAATCATTAACTTTTGACAAATATTCAGTTAAAGCAAGGCATATATATCCATCACTTGGTTAATTTTTACTTGTAAAGCCAGAAACAGGCTGGAGTTGAGTTTCTCTTTGTTACCTTGGAAACAAATGGAGGTTTGACTTCAAGCAGCTCTACACTTGAAATGAGGGGTGGAGCTTTGATGTTGTGGTTCTTATTATGATGCAGGAAGGGAATGCAGTTCTTGAAGAGATTCTGCCATCTTGCAGTTGCAAGGATATGAATCTACTTAACATAATAGCAACCAGGTAGTTTCATGTAATGGGATGAAAGGGAAATGGGAAAATGGCAGATGCATCAAGTCATTAGCTTTCAACTTCTGGTGTTGGGTTGGGTAGCTCATCCTCCTGCAAAGATGCCTGGACAAAACAGGATAAGTGTTGCTGTCAATTTATTTATCTTCCAAATATGGAAAGAAAGTCTGCATTTTGCCTTGCCAGTAATTTCCAGTAAAGCAGTTTTGCTTACATTAATAACTTATTTACAATTTTCCAATCAGTTCAAGGACTAAGTAAAGTCTCCAATGTTTCAAGGAGTGTCTAGTAGGTCGTTTTTGCACCTGCTGAGGCAAGCTTTGAAATTTGACCAAGAATCCCTCTCTATTAAGTCATTTGGATAAGAAAAATTTTGGATTGTAGTTTGGATAACAATGATGTCAAAATGAGATATATTATTTAGGATATTGTAGTTTAGTTTCTACTGTTATCTTTTGATTATGTAGTGTGAACAATAATATGGGTATATATCATCATGACAATTTCAAAATAGGAAAAAATAAATTGTGGAATATTACTACTTTGTTGAATTTTCCACAATAGAATGAGATAGAGGGCATCTGGGATTTACAGGGATTTGAATTAATTCTCTCTATACTCTGGCTGTGGTGAGAACTATTAATATACCCATTTTACAGTAAATGTAATTAGGCTTTCATTCCCCTATTGTTAATACCTGATCTGTGTGCTGCTGGGTGACCCAGGAGTGCTAATTTCATCCGGATGAGGAATGGACACACAATTATATTTCTGGCAAATTAGCCAGAACACATATACAGAGTTTATGTTGACCTCTCACTTTTATGCTGGTTTTTGCTGGGCATCAGTGGACAGACAGTATTTGAGCAGTCTCAAGCTTGCCAGTGTAAAGCTAATTCACTGAAAAAGCCCTACCTTGAACTCTTTTGAATCAGCAGCTGGTGTTTCCACATGATCAATAGTTTGCATCATGAATCTATGATGGTTTTGATCTTACAAGGTATTTCAGAGCTGGATTTGCTTTAGTATCAAATTCCATAATTAGGTATAGCTTTTGGCAACTAGTTAATCTTTTGAAGGAATTCTGTAGGAATAGGGATAGGGAAGACTAATACCCTGGTTCAGTTTTGTGTCTCTAAACATTGGTTCAACAAAGCTTGTTAGCATGGGTTCTACTAAGCATGTGAATAGTGCTTGAGGAAATGTTACCCTGAGCCAACAAATTTGCTCCCAGCTGTGTGATTGATGAATAGTAATTGATTGGATCATTTAGGATGGATTTTTCTGTTATAATCCTTTCCTATACTTTCTGATGACCTTGTTTGATTTTATTAAGAGCAATTAAATAAAATTTAGTATCTTCTTGGCATAAAGCACATTAGAGTCATAGATCATTTCCCTAAAATTTGTATTCGGTGTAAAAAATGTATATTATCAAGAAAAACATTGAGAAAGGGGAAAAAACACAATAAGGTAAACAGTAGCAATATTTAAATAAACATGATCAAGACTGCAGAAATTAGATACACCTTAGAGTTCTCTCTCATATTAATATTCTTTGAAATCTGCTGCTTCTGCAAACCTTTGTTTAGGAAAGTATTTTGTATGTGATTGTTGATTATATATGAATAGCAAGCAGTTCACAGGAATTTATAAAATCAGTTCCTAATTTACTTTTCACTTTTTATTCTTGCTTCTCAGTATTCTAGTTTCACTTAGGGTGGGTAATGAAAGCAGCCTGCTGTCTGTTTCAGTTAGTTCGAGCTGTAGTCCCCAGCCAGGGTAATTTTATGGTTTACACGTATTAGCACAGCATTGGCATGCTCAGGTTTCCATTTTAGCAGGAACAAGAAAACCAAATAAGTAAGCTGTTTCGATTGATTTCCTCTGTAAAAAACATCATGACAACATTACAGCTGAGATAAATTTGTACATTAAATAAAAACCAAGCACATGTTCCCTCCAGCCAAACCCAAACCACCATCAAATAATAGTAGGACTCAATTACGTGAAATGGTTTTATTTTGGTTTAGGGTTTTTTTGTGGGTTTTTTTTGTTTGTTTTGTTTTTTTGGGTGTTTTTTTGTGGATATGGCTTTATATTCTCTTTTATAGAATAAACCTTGGAGCTTTCTTGTCTCATTCCTAAGTCTATTACTAATAAATAGGTGGCTGCTAATTTAAGAGTAATTTTGTTCAAGAAAGTTACTGCCTGTGAAAGGGGTGTTTTAGGACAGTGTGCTCCTCAGCCTCATGCATGGCAGGAAGTCAGTGGTGATTCCTCTCACACATCTCAGGCACTAAGGCTCCATCTCCTATGTCCGTGTACTGCGATGGCAGTAGCTCTGTCCCACCCCTGCCTGAGCCCAGCAGTGAGCAATCCGTGAGGCCAGGCAGTGTGAAGCACTGCAGAGCCCTCACTGCATTCCTCCCTCTTACCAGCTGGAGCAGATCCAGAAGAAGATGATCACATTTTAGATATACAGAGAACTGGGGAGAATGGCTCACTTCTGCTGGTGGTCGCACTTCGAAGTATTGCTGCCTGAGGATTGCTGTTGAATCCATGCTACCAAATGTGGTGTGCTTGAAATTGATCTGAATTAGAAGATCAGGCATTTCTTTCTTGAAATTTCTGGATTGTAAGTGGAAACTGCAGAGCAGTGACATTATCCTATAGCTTTTATAAACTTGCTTCTTTCCCTGCACAATATGGCCAGTTTAATGGGATGATTCAGGTGACATGTGGGTCTTCCCTGCTTCAGGGAAGCTGGTAGGATAGTCAGACACATACAGTAGATACATATACTACCATATGGCCATTTTAAAGAGTGGTGTGGGCTTTTTTTCTGATTAGATACAAACTTTGACCTTTTAACTACTACTGATTTACTTACACAGTATGTTCTATTGATCTCCTTACATCTGAGCTCATTAAGCACATAAAATGAACTACAAGCAGAGTAAAATATGGCATTATCGAAACTAACAGAACGATCACATTATTATAAGCCCAATACTGCTGTTTATCTAGTTCCTTGGAAGGAGAAGCACTTTGGATGCTTTCTAGCACTTGTTCTAGCATCTTCTGCACTGGTTTATCTCCTGCCCCACACCTAGTTTTGGTAAATGAAAGCACTGTTTCATTTCTTCTCTGCCAATGAACATGTTCACAGAAATGCTCAAGTATTGTACCAGCATAAAATGGCAAAAGCATTTGTGAAAGTGTCCAGAATGTGTGGTGTTACATGCAAAAAATGCCAGGGGTCTAGTGGCCAAACATTCATTTAAAAAGTGCTTTACAGTAGTAATACATGCTTTCCTGTTGGATTAGAATAAAACACAATGGCTTTGTTTATGGTCATAGTCATTAATCCAATTTAAGAGGTGAGAACATCCTACACAAGGGGTGGTTTAGTTTAGATAATTCCTATTCAAAGCTGGATGCATTTTTTCCCATTCATTTTCCTTCATATTTCCAGCTATTTATTGGCTTAGCTACTCCTGGCACAGTATGGGACAATTCCTCTGAGTTAGGTGATGCCATATTATCTCCAACTGTTATGAGGACACAGCATTTAGCATAGAAAATAGATGAGGTAATATTCTCCTTCTTTCTCTCTCTCTTTCTTTCTTTTTATTTCTCTCTCTTTTTCTTTCTTTCTCTTTCTTTCTTTTTCTTTCTTTCTCTCCTTTTCTCTCTTTCTCTCTCTCTCTCTCTCCTCTCTTTCTTTTGTTTCTTTCTCTCTCTTTCTTTCCTGTTTGCTTGCACTTGCTTTCTTACTTTCTTGGTTTTTTGCTTTTCTTGCTCCCTTGCTTTGCTTGCTTTTTTGCTTTCTTCCTTCCTCTCCTTCCTTCCTTATTTCAGTGGTAGCCATAACTAACAGGAATACTAGGGGAAAAAAGTATCAAAAGCAGATAAACAAGATTTTGTCATCAAATAAGATGTCTCTTGGCTGTTTTAAATGTAAACTGTGAAAAGTTTATTTTATTTTTTAACATAATCTTAAATAACCCTAACTATTTTGAAAGCCTAGCTAATGTTCTCCAATTAGTTACATAACTGTCTAATGACAAGTAGATGCTTTATCTGAGCAGTTATGTATGATATGTATAGATATCCACATCAGCAATACTCCTTTCCCTACTGATTTGTTTCATAGTGATCCAGTATTTTTTTATATTTATTGTATGTAAATATTCATATAGTGTGTATATATAGATATCTTAACATTTTGATATGTCATTCTAAAACATCTATTCATGCATTTGTTGTTGTGCATTGACTAAGGTTTAGAAAAAGAGACTAAGAAATACTGCTGACACCAAATATGATTCATCGTTGACTTCAGAATTCGTCTATTGAAACATTTGATATTTTCATTCATGTTTTCACTGACCATATAATATTATAGACGGAGATGAACAATTAATGGAAATTATGCTTCCTCTGTGATGCGGTTATACCTTCCGGAATAATACTATTTCCTTTAGATGGATATGCTTGGATTCAAAACCACAGATCCACTGTAGTCCTGTGTTTGCTGGCTGCAGTGATTGCAAGGAACTGGTGTTCTGAGTACAGGATGGGAAGCTTTTGGGGGAAAAGTTGAATGGGTTCCATAAGGGGTCCATATACAATGTGAGCCAACTAGCCAAACTGTCTTGTAGGAAGACAAAAGCAATCCAAAACTGGTGTTAGAAGTCTGTAAGAAGCTTACTTGCTTTATGATGTGAAGGAAAGAATTTATATCTGCTACATGCAGAGTCTGGGGGCCTGGCACAATGTCCTTATCCCAAGGTTTTGTGCAGAGTTATGGAGATTTCTGAACACATTTTTGCCAAACACCAAACAAATCAATGACAGTTGCACTGCGCTTTTACCTACAATTTGTGATTTAGAAAAAATTTACCTCCTTTTTTAGATTCCTTTGTTGTTTAAGGAAGATCCTGAGAAAGGACATGCTTGGGCAGAAATTACAGAATTTGACCATTAGCCCTGTATGCCTTGCTTTTCCTATCTCTGCTTGTTGTGTACCGAATTCCCTTGAGTACCGAAAATTTTGATGAATTAGGTCATATTTACAAAGCACTTTGAAGTTGGAAAGCAGTGAACAATTATTCAGCATTATAACTTTATTTTTCATTAGAGTGAGATACTTGCTGTAAAGCAATGAGTGCAATTTAAAGTTACCATCAAAGACTACAAAGGACATGTGCTCCTTTTTGCTTTGAAAATATAATTATCATGTGTTAATATAGTCTAGGAACTAGGCTATCTTCTCATGCACAGACTCTTCTGAAAAATGGTGGAGGAAGCCAGAAGACCTAATTTCCTGTTTGGATTGCTCTGGGATGTATGTAGCATAAAAACAGGGAAAGGTAAGTGGTTGCTCATGGGATATGAAACAAAATGCCTTGGTGCTTTAATTCTGACGCTAGATTTTCTCAGTTGTTATGCACACTTTGAGAATATATTTCTTATTCTATGAAGTGAAAAGTAGGTATGAATTACAACATGAAAGGAGAAAGAAACAGATTTTTAAACCTTTTTAGGGGAGTCACCCAATTTTAGTCCTACAGGTCTAGAATCTGTAGCACAACAGAGTCATGGTCTGTCTCTCTTGTGCTCCTAGATATCATGATAGTGTTAAGAACTATAGGTTTAATGGTAAATTAATATTTCTTGCTCACGCAGATAGTACCAGTAACAATACCAACTAGTAATAAAGAGCCCAGAAACATATATATGTGAGAAAGGTCAAAAGGCATACTTCCAGATGGCCATAAAGGGTGCAGTTTCCATTATGTACATATCTGCCACTAGCACTATGCACCTGATGCTGTAACTTCTTCCCAAACAAACCTAACCTTTGATACCCAGTGTTTGGATGGCAAAGGTCTATTCGACTTTTCTTACAAGACAAAGAACTGCTGAATGATGTGTTGGAGCTCTGAAACCTGATGATTGTAGTTTATTATAGCTGAGTGGACAGGGATTAGCACTTTTATGAACAGTGATACTGATCAACAATTCCAATTCAATTATCTGTACCTTAGGGAAAAAAATCATAAAGATGGAATACATTTCAATGAATTAATTTCATGTTAGTAGATCACTGCAAGCCTGTTAAAAACCCCCACAAACCTACAAGAAAACCCCTCAAATCTAAAGTATACTACCAGATACAGTATACTGATACCTTCCTTCTCCTGAGTGAGTTATTTAGACAGGAGCATTCTGATGAGAATGTATTACTTAGTAGGTGTAGAAGTAGGGTGCTGAAGAAACAGCTTGTGCTTTTGCATATCTTTGTTCATACTTTTTTTTCCCCCACAAAGTTTTATACCAGGTATGTGAATATTTCAGAGAATCATGAAATCACAGAATGGTCAAGGTTGGAAGGGATGTTGCCAGGTCACGTGCTGCAATGCCCCTTCTCAAGCAGGGCTATCTAGAGCCAGTTGTCCAGGAACATGTCCAGATGGCTTTTGGACATATGTAAGGATGGAAACACCATAACATCCCTCGGCAACCTGTGATCGATCAATATCACAGTAAGAAGACTTTCCTAGTGTTCAGAGGGAACTTGTAGTGTTTCAGTTTGAGCCTGTTGTCTCTAGTTGTTTGCCATTAAAAAGAGCCTGACTGTCCCCTTTGCACCTTTACTCCAGGTATTTATACACAGTAACATGGTCACCTTCTCTTTTCCTGACTAAACAGTCCCAGGTGTCTCAGCCACACCTCACAGAAGAAATGCTCTAGTCCTTCAGTCATCGCAGTGACCCTTTGTTATACTCTTCTTGTACAGAGGAGACCAGAACTGGGCATAGAACAGTTTGATCTCAGTGTTTTGTTTCTTGCAGCTTTTGGCAATTTAAGAACATTGTTCAAAAAATGAACATCGGCAGTAGTCTAGATAAACCTTCTTTATGTTTGGGGGTTTGTTGCAGTTATCTATCTTTAATAAAAACATTTGCCGTATTTGTAGCATTTGAATACCATAAGGATAATTATATTGATTCTACTAGCAAAACATGGGAGCACATTGTATCATTGATTTTGTATGTAATAAGGTTACAATGGATAATTGAAAGGAGAATTTAGCCCATTGCTTCTGAAACTTAATTTTCTTCCTGCCAAGCCTGCCTAGGCAGACCAGCTGGCTCCAGGCAGACCCTATTTAAGTGCAGAAATAGTGTTAAGCCACCTTAATGTGACAAATGGCAAAAAACACTTTGTAAAAATTTCATTCAGAAACAAAAGAGTGAATTGACTGAGCTTGTGGAATTGAGAGGTCACAAGTAGATTTTTATTTCATCTCCAAAGAGTTAAAAACCAAGCTGGGGATCTGGGATAAGAGGAGAAAAAAAAATGCAAAGGTGGGCTAGTAAAAACTGCCCAAATGACTGTCTTTTTAGTGTTAATTAGTATAAAAAACTAAATTTTGTTTTGATTTAAGTAAATCTTAGGCTGCCACTGTTTGTGGTAGCTTTCGGCTACTCTCTGACAAGATGCTTTTTCCTCATCCTTTAGGAGATGTCTTGAAGAATGGATTCCATTGAACTAATGCACTACTTTCTTAGTGACGGCTGCCAAGGTGCTGTCAAAGCCAGCTGTCTCATTATTCCTCTTCCATTACATTTTCTTGTTATTCCTTGTGCATGGGAGAAGAACCATATTAAAGCATTCCCTGTGACTCGGTTATAATTGCACCCTCTGTTAGTAATTGCTCATCCATTCAAAAGCTTTGCTGCAATATTTTGAAACAAATTGACATCATTCTAGTTCTGCAGTTAATCTGCTATTCAGAAAGGCATAGCAGGGGGATGTCTTATTGCTGTACTTTCTATGCATGGGTACTTTGGAAAGAAAATTAGCTTTGGAGACACTGTTTGAACATTTTAATGAAACCATTATACCTAGGAGACTGTAATTTCTAGATTTCAGTCTGATAACAACTACCCCTTTTTATAGAATATTGTCATGCTCTGGTTGTGCAAGTCTTGATTTTGTGTTACATATTGTACATATTTTACTTCAGCGTGCACAAGAAGTTTGACATTGTATTATGTGAAGTGATAGAAATGCATGAAGAGGTTTAACTGTCATACTGTCAACTTATATGGAAATCCTAATGGAGGTACATTATGCAAAGCAAGCTCTCTGGAATGTGATGGTCAGGCTTTTGTAGAATGGCTTTCTTTGATGTTGTAGCATGTCAGAAAAATAATGTAAATCACTAAATTGAAAGATCAAAAAAACATCTACTGTCTCCTTCCTAACAGAAGATCCTGTTCCTCTCCCAAATGTAGCTCTTCACACAGAAATTATAAAGGGTTTGCCTGAAATACAGTGGTGCAACGTGTGCAAGCAGCATTAAGAAACAGAAGAGGTTTGTCTACATATTAGTATTTAGGAGCAATAAATATCATCAACAAAAAAGCAACTTTGACTTGAATTTTAACATTGCCTGACTGTGAAGAGTGGGAAAAGTACTGACAAATGAATATGAATGATAATTTTTCCAGACAGCACGTAAGCAGCATTTTGACAGTTAAGGATAACCACTATTTAAAAAAGCATTTTCTGCCAAATCTTGATTTGAAAGTGAATGCAGTTTGAAATTTAATATTTCCCTGCTCCACTTCATACCCTGACAATAAAAGCCTTGTATGACTTGCTTGTAGTTTTGTCTTCTGAGCTAATGGCATATTGTCAAGGCTGTAAAAATTAAAATTATTCTTCACAGTGAGTTGTTGGTAGGTTTTATTTTATTTTGGTTTGTTTTTTTTTTTTTTCCTCATGAAGATTCCCGTTGCATTTATAACCACGGTTTTCTCTTTTGTGAAAAACTTTCTTCTTTTACAGCCTAAGAAAACAGTGAAGGAGAAGTGCTGTATGTCAGGATTATGGCCATTTTTTCCCCTCAGTTCTATCACCTGGGGGCAAAATATCAAGAAACTCAAGGAAATTTTGAAGTGCTTCCAAAAGCAAAGTGCTGTATCACATAGCAGCAATACCATCACATCCCTTCTTTCTTTGCTTATACATCAAAACATACACCTTCCACAATATGTCTTTCCCATTCTGAGAGTCAATAGAAATTTTATAAAGTAGTATTTAATTTTTGAAAACATGAATTATCTGTCTATTGTATTTAGCCCTAGACCTGCACAAAAATTTGTACACTGATGATGGTGCCAAGGTGAATATTTCATCTGTTATGCTCAAAACTGAAATGAGATTTCTGTATCCTGTGTTTTATTCTTCTTCTTAACTCTTCCTTTGTCAGTATGCTTTTGGCAGCCACTGGTTAATGTTTACTGCTATCATTTTCAACAGATACTAACTAGTATTTAATCAGGAGTTTTTTAAGGATCATTAAGATAAGGAATATATCTTTGCCTACTTCTAAACAATTTTTTTAGGTGTATGAAGAAAAAGCGGACATTTACATCTTTATATTGGATTCTGAGTTACTTGGTTTTTCTTGTTAAAGACACTTCTTCTTAGGACTGGTTGGTTTTAGGTGGGTTTTTTTGTTTGTTTTGGGGGATTTTTTTGGTCTTGGTGTTTGAGGTTTTATTGACTGTGCCTGCTTTACAGAAAGTAGCACTCTTCTTCTGGAACTGAGTTAGAAGATACTGAGATTTCAGATTTTAAAAGTTGCTCATAAATTTTCAGCTTTACATTTACAGTAAATGTATCAGACAGAAAAATATTTCCTTGAAGAAAAAGACATTTTAAAACTGCCTTCAGATATTTGATCGTTCGTGAAAAACTTTATCTAGATTTAAGGCTGATCTTCTACAGGACCAAGTGGATACAGAGCTAATAACTTACATGAAGAACTATGTAATGATTTCTGTCCTAAAAAATGAGGCCAATGTTCATTAATAACAGTGGAACAATGCAAATGATTTTTTGCCAATTCATTATCACTATAATGTGGCATATCTTCTAGAAGATTTATCATTTTATTCAATATTTTTCAATATATCTCTGTTTGCATTTATTTTCTGGGCCATTCCTCTAGAAAACCTGTTCCTAGTGATGTTTATGCAGCTCTGTAAGGGTCTGCCTTTTGCAATAGCCAGAATTACTGGGTTTCATTCAATTGTTTGTAACTGTACAATGAATTTGTAACCTTTTCATAATTGCTCCCCACGAAACAGAACTCGGATCAGGAAATCATCAATTTTTGAAAATCATATCTATAATTTTTATAGTTGCCTGTTTTTTACAAAGCTTGGTTTAGCTATAAGACTTTTAAAAGAACTGCACTTAGACATTTCCTTAACTTGTTTTCCTCTTCAAAATTTACAATGAGCCCAAACCTTTCTGCAGTGAAACAAGCATATGCTATAAGAAAAGTACACTCAGAGGGCTCTTCTGGTTTTCCTATTTATATTGGGATATCTGAATTTATAATACATTTCTTTAGGTATGACTGATTTGAACTGTAGCTTCATTAGGAATTAATTCAGATTAACTATATGTGCCTCAGGTATTTTGCTACTAGGAAAAACCTTTTTAACTAGGAAAAACATTGAAGGGGTAGAGGGATAAGGGGAAAGCCTACAGCATAGCACTGAAACTTTAATTTGTTCTGTTAAAAAAGACACAATAATTAAGACATTAACCCCAGACTACTCTGAGAATATTGACTATAGAGTCAACTAATTTAACCTTGTTGCAGACATGTAATTAGTATTGATAGAAACAACTTAGAACTCTACTTATTTCACTTTTTATAGTTTCCAGCAAACTGTTCTGTTTTGGATGTTAACCTAGTCAAGGCAGTATCACTTGAAATTATCGTATTTATAGCCCACTACAATGGTCTTCAGGATGACTGTGTTTAGCTCTGCATTTAAAATGTATCTGTTAAAAATTGCTTACAATTTTTCACTATTACTAAACATGGCTTTATATTTCCTAAGTATGTCTGAGGTAAATGGCTTTAAAGTTAGTGTTAGTTGTTAATTTGCTAGAAGGTTTACATGTTTGATATTTTGAAGAATTTGGTCTTCACTGTGTTTTTATATCTTCCCACGTCTTAGTTACAGAATATGAATTCTGTTTTCTTACTTATTACTGGAGTGTTTATAGGAAATCTTGAAGAAAAAAAAGGCATAGTCTGAGGATATACAATATCTTTTTCAGCATTTTAACAGAAGTTTATCCTTAATATACCTTCAATAAAATCTTAAAATATTCCTCCAGAAAAATATCCTGTATAGTGATGAGGGCAGGTAGCTGTAGGGGCTTAGGTGACACATCTTGAATGGGCTTTGCCAAAACAAAGATTTTAATTCGCTTCTCCTAACATTGGAATACAGCTCCAAACGTACCTCTACCTCTCTCCGTTGTGGAAATAGAAGAGACGCTTCCCAAACTGCTGCGCTTTTAGAATTCCTATTAGTTCTGGAGCTACACAGGAACTCGGAAAAGGAAGCCCAAATTCTTTACCACAATCTTGAAGCAGCTGTATATATTAAATTTTTCCTTGCTGTCTATCTTGTATATCAGGATACTTCCTGAAATATCTATACCTTCCCTTTTAACATTTCTCTGAAACACAGAGGTGTGTATGCATATGTACATGCATACATATGTATGTACACACTCTAAAATAAAAGCTTCATAACATAAATATTTCTTGATTCCACAGAAGGGAAGTACTTGTTTGTGGGGAAAAAAAAAAAAAAAAAAAGCAGAGAAGGAAACTGTTTTCCATGTCCTCTGTAAATAGGCACAGAAAAAGAGTTTAATTAGTCTAATGATCAGTATGGGCTCTTCACTGACAAGAGAACGCTCCCTGGCTCATCTTTGCTTATCTTCTGTGAAAATGGTAGTGCTGCGCTGTAAGAACAGGCTAAACTGAGGTGGCCTATAAATCTTATAAATTCTATTTATCATTACCTTCTGGAAGGTAATGTCATAGTCTTACATAGAAGGGCTTTAAGATTAGGTAATTTCATTCCAGAAACAGATGGGATGCACAGGACTGGGTCTAGCACAGTACAAATCAAGTCTATCAAAAAAAGTGTGTGTGCTTGGGGCTGTGGTTTGTGGCAGTGTAAAATCAAATCTGCAATTCCTTGAGAGTTACATCAAACCACACTTGACTTCAGCCTTTTACACATAAAAAAATTTTTGAGGGAAATATAAATTTTTACATAGGTACATTCTTCATTTTTATAAACAATATATTAATAACTATCGATGCAATCATTACAGTGGGTAACATATTTCTGATATTCAATCAGATGCACAAAATTATTGCTGATTACACCTAAGACCTTTCAGAATATTTTGAAAGCTTCTCAAATCTACCGACACAAAGAATCCATGATACTAGGAATCAAATAAACTTGTGCTTGTAGTATTCCTATGAGCATTCTAAGCGATGAGGATACAATTTTTTCTATTTCCTTAATAAGGACTCATTTATTGATGATATTTCTACCTACTCCTGGTCAATTTTGGGCCAATATGAAGGTAAAATATTGCACAGTGTTTTATGCTATGCAGCATTTTCTTGAAAATACAGCCGGGTTCTCAAATTCTTTGAGAAGATTTTTTCTTTTCTTCCCTAAACTATGTCTTTACATTTAAATATTTGACAGTTAGTACTGGTGCTGTTTGAGCAGCCATAATTCCATAATTAATTACTAATTACTGCACTTAGATTTGCCAGTGAGGTGATTGAATATAAATTACATAATCATTTTAATGTCTATCAGGAGAAAGCAGGGATGTGGGCAGATTTACTGGAAAATTAGTGAATTAAGCTATGACATTGTGGGAAAAACAGGGGAAATGTTATGTGCACCAAGTCACTATAAAAATAATTTTGAGAGTCTTCACACAGACAGTGTGCAGTAATGAACAGTGAAAGATAGCTGACATCACTGAACAGATAGCATCTAAGGGTGCAACAGAGCAATAAGGATTTCTGCTGTAACGCCTCCAATGAGAGCCCTGTGATTTGTATTGAGCAGTGCAATTGATTGGTCATCTGCAGCAAGCTGTCCAGAGCTCATATATTGCTGAAATTAAGGCGAGGCTTCTCTTGTTGAGTAGATTAGAGGGAAAGCAGTTGGGAAGAATAATGAGAATAAATGCTATAGCTGAACATCATAAATAATGCAATCAATAAATGACAGCATCAGATGAAGATCACTTGAGACACCAGAACTTGAGATACTAATTTGATGGTTGGAAGGTATGGAGGAACATTCTCAAAGGCAAGAGGAATGGCAAAAACAGATCCAAAATTGTCTACAAGTGAAAAAAGGAATACAAATAATACCAGGGTCCAGCTCAAGTTGAAAAGGATGCTTCCATGGATATCACATACCTGTATATATATATGTCAGATACAGAGTCCTAGAGAAATTAATATATATATAATAGCAGGTAAAACTCTGAAATGGAAAACCTCTTAACATTGAACTTGTAGATATGCACAGTACCTGATAACAACACTGATGATAGTTAGGGTTCTGTGTGCAGTTTATAAAAGCAATAGCATTACTGGCAGCCCTGGAATCAGTAGGAGATCTGCCATTGACTAATAACACCAAGTTAACACTTGCAGTCTGATTCTGTATTAAACCAGTTACCACAGATATGCATTTTGCAGTCGGAAGTTCTGCTTATATAGGCAGAACTAGCAACCTGAACAAATGCAGAACAATAGTTCCCTGGAATTCATAGAATCACAGAATGGTTTGAGTTGAAGGGACCTTAAAGACCTACTAGTTCCATACCCTCTGCCATGGGCAGGGACACCTTCCATTAGACTGGATTGCTCAGAGTGTCATCAAACCTGGCCTTGAATACTTCCAGTGATGGGGCATCCACAGCTTTTCTAGGCAAACTGTTCCAGTGCCTCAAAGTAAAAAATTCTTCCTAATATCTGCTCTAAACCTACCCTCTTTCGGTTTGAAGCCATGTAAAAAGTCCTGCTCCATCTCTCTTGTAGGCCCCTTTCAGGTACTAGAAGGCTGCTGTAAGATCTCCCTGAAGCCTTCTCTTCTCCAGGCTGAAGAGTCCCAGCTCTCTGTCTGCATAGGAGAGGTGCTCCAGCCAAAAAAGCAAAACCAGAAACAACCTTCTTGCCTCCCCCAAAGAAGCAAGCAAATATACCAAAAAGAACAGCATGTTTTAGTGGCAGGATGGATTTGACTTTGTTACTGAGAAAATGTTGTCTCAGATCACAATGAAGTGCAGATGTTTAACCTTTACCCAGTTAAGAACTTAAATGACTTTATAAGTCTGAGAAAAATAAGTGTTTAATTAGACACTAGACGTCATTCTGTTGTGATTTTGTAAACTAAAAACGTCAGCCAACTACAGATTCCATCATCACAGCTCAGTGAAAGTAGGACAAGCAAAAAGAGATAGGGCAAGACCTTCCTTGTTTTCCTGTACAATGAACAGACTCAGAGAAGATGTGATATGTGACAACTATGTGATAACTTTCCCGTGTGATAGCTGCTCTTGCAGCATTTTCTGCATTGCAGGTTCTGCAGTACCTAAATAAGAGCCTTGAAATCCCCCACAATTCAGGTCTGTATCACTCCTATATATTGCTATAGGAGAGGAAGATTGGAGTTTCTGGTGGAAATCATATGCACTGTTCTTAAAAAAAAAAAAAACACCCAACATTACAGCGAGCTCTTTAAAAATGCTTGTTTATTAAAAATGTGAATGATTAATGTTTTGGAATGGGCAGATGCTGAAGTGATTCATAATGTGCATAAAATGATAATTGACAAGAGAAATGAAGAAGACCACAGGGAAGAAACAGAAGAATAAATGTCAGAAACAATGATGAGATTGTAGAATGTTAATACAAATGAAAAAAGGAAAATATTAACAGAAAGATGAAACATTATGTTCTGAAATACTTAACTGAATGATAGTCCTAATGAAAGGAAAAACAGGTCTATTAGAGAACTCCCAACTTTACATTCTGGTTAATAATCAAATTAATCATCATCTCCTATGCAACAAATATGAGAGCACAGCCAGGGCACATATTCCCCTCCAGCTACATCTTCCTTCAGCCTGCAGGCGCGGCTCATGCAATCTGTGCAATCTCCGTGCACCCTTGAAGTCAGGGAGCAGAGAAGGCCAGCTGGGTTCAGCCTGTGTCCGTGTGGAGGGAGAGAAGGTGAAGGGAGGTGGCAGCAGCAAATGGCTTCACTGATGTTAGAATGCTTGGAGAAGCTGGCAGGCAGGGTACCCTTGGTCCTGTGCTGGTGTAGCAGCTTGCAGCCCCACAGATCAAGATCAGTCTTGTCTCGTAGGTTATAGATCAACACTCATGCTCAGGGTCTGAGCCTCATTTCCAAAGCAAAGGAATTTTGTGAGAAAGACGTTTTCCCGACAATCACATTTTCTACATTGTTCACTTTAAAGAGCTACTATTAGCCAAGATTGTTGGAAGTCATTCGGAAGGGAACGTGATTTTTGGAAAACTGTAATTCTTCACAGGGGAAAATAAAATTATTTTGCAAAATTCCTGCCTTATTCTGGTGTTACTAATCAGGGTCTACATATGTTTATTCCTGGCTGATGTCCCTGGCTGGAGTGCACCCCCAGGATCACTCTCATATTTTTTTTCTGATCCAGACTGTGAGAGCTGCCTGCAGGAGACATGTCAGAACTGTTAAGAAAACAAGGAGAGAACTCAAGCTGAAGCTAATATGAAATAATTCAGTAGCTAGGCAGGTATGATACAATATGAAAATGAATGTACAGGAAGTATTCTGCTGCAGAACATTAAAAAAACCCCATTCTTTAGGTTAAAGACAGAAAACATGACACAAAGGCATGCCATCACTTATAACTTTTAGGAGCTTTTGTTTGTTTGTTTATTTTTTGTTTCCTGATGTAATAGGTGAAGTAGCATCCCATTCAAAGTATGGAAACATTCTGGTAGAATTAAGACTAGGATATATAATGAAATTTGTGAGACATTCTGAAGAATGAGATTTTGATATTAGTTTGCTTCCTTGTTCCGATATGAACACAGACACAGGCCCACACACACAATTTTATGCCTCTTAATGTCTTAATTTCCTCTCTGGGAAAACTGTGTTATTCAGACTAGACTCTTGGGTGATAGGAAAGAAAATGAGTATATACCACTATAAGTGAAAGTCGATTACCCTGAATTGGGGAGTAAGGGAAGAAAAGAAGATTATTTTTCCCACTAGCCTCCCAAAGCTAATTCTTCCCTCTTAAGCACGCACTATTTTTTGGCAAAGATTTTCATGAGGTCTTTTAGAAAATCCTTGTGGCATACTGTTTTACCCTTCAATTTGATTTGATTTGATTTTCTGTTTGATTTTCCTGTGTCAGGCTTTCTCGCTGAATGAAAGGGTTCACAGGAAGTCTTCCCAGGCTAGCATACAGGTCCTGACATTTTCAGGGGTTTTTGGGTTTTTTTGGGGGTGTGTCCTTTACTTTCAGGGTTCATTCGAAACCTAAAGGAAGTGCAGAAGTGCATCCACATGTATGGTATTAAAGACTTACCTATATCCGTAGAGACAGAGTAAAAATGGTTTTGTCAAAAGAGCTGGTAATGAAGCAGCCATATGGATTCATGTACTGCTATGTGGTAATGTGCACTGGGCCAATATATAAAAAAATACGGAAGTTATTTACATACTAGCTTGAATTTGAAATGGATATACACTGATATGCAAATAGTAATCTAAGACACCTGATTGGCTTGAAGCTAAGGAAAATAATTTGTCATTCACAGTGCTTTGGCGCTATATTTACATAGGCTCAATTTTAAGCACTTTCCAAACATTTCAGTCTTTTACAAATGCTTCTGTATAGGTTTTTACTGGGATGCAATTTTCTTCATAGTAGCTCGTAGGGTGCTTTGTTTTAAATTTGTGAGTAAAATGGTGTTGATAACGTATTGTAAAGCTTTACTTTAAATATTCAACTGTCTTTATCTCAAACCAGATTTCTCAGTTTTACCTACTGATTCCCTTCTCCAACTCACTGCAGGGTGCAAGAGAGTGGCTGCACAGGGCTTGGAGGCCTACCAGGTTTACACCATGTTAACTTTGTAAATAGTTTGTGGTATTTACTAGGTTGGTAGAACTAAATAAACTAAAGCGGCATTTCAAAATAAGTTCAGTATTACTGACTTGTAAACAATGCTGTCAAGACACTCACCACTGCTTCTAAGAGACAAAGAGAAAAGTTATCCTTTCTTATTAATTATTAACAGATAAGCAAAACAATGTAGAGTTCTCGTTCACATTTACTTTTGTGCTACTACTTTTAAAAATACACATAAAAAAACCTTAATTTAACAGGATTATCTTTCCTTTGACACCTTGAATTTCACTATCTTGTTGTAATGACTTGGTAATTTAAGTGTGTTGCAGCATTTGTTCATTCAAGCCCTTTGTCTTTCTGCCTGAACCATTTTATATATACTCTGCATTAACTACAGTACCACAAATAACCTGATCTACTGCAAGTGAAAAAAAATATGTGCAGAACACTACAAGCTTGAATATACCTTCATTGTGGTTATTTTTAAAAAAGTGTTCTTTTTCAGTGGAGTGTCTTAAGTTTTGTGGTGTGGTGAAAAATCTGCAAATTCCAATTAACACAAAGGGAATAAAAGGTGAAAGATTTGAGAATAGAACTCTGTTTAATTTTGGGTTTTTTTCAGCTAGTGATTTTCTTGTAAGTTAATGGTTGGCATATTGAGTTGATCTTAAAATGGACTACAGACTATTTTTATATCATGCTGGCAGTATTACCAGTAGAGGTCTAGTATGCCTGCTGCAATATTATTCAGTGTTAAAGTGTGAGCAAATACTTGCATAACTGTGATATGAAGTTTGGGGTTTAGGTTTCTATCCATGCAGCAAATGCTATTGTGGTAAAAATGACAGCTTTTCCATGTTTGCAGATTTTTGCGATTGCTCTGTTCTTCTTATCCATATGTAAATGTTGTGAATGCCAGGCAGGATTAACTGAGAAGTGAATTAGAACTGGATGGAAGCCCAGTTACCTGATGCCTCGATAAAGTTAAGACAACAAAATAAAACAAGGAAAAATGTTTTTCATCCAGAGGGTGGTTGGGCACTGGAAAAGGCTTCCCAGGGAAGTGGTCACAGCACCAGCCTGACAGAGTTCAAGAAGTGTTTGGACAATGCTCTCAGGTACATGGTGTGATTCCTGGGATGTCCAGAGCAGGGCCAGGAGTTGGAGTCAATGATTCCGATGGGTGTCCTCCATCTCAGCATATTCTATGATTCTGTGAAACCCAGTCAGCAGGTAAAATGCTCAACAGAATGTTCACATTAATTTCATTGGTTGGGCTCTTTCTTTTATATTACTTTTTGGAACTAGTGTTAGTGATTTGTGATGAACAAGTACACCATGTAAACACAGAGATTATTGATCAGTACTAGGTGTGCCTGGAAACTAATACACATAACTGACAGTGAAAACTTTGCTTATGGGCAGCATGCTGGAACAGAAGAAAAGCACTTCCGTTGAGGTGTTCTTCAGTAGACTTGGCAATGTATAATGTATTGCCTTAAGTAAGCTTTAAATCATTAGAAAAGCATCTAAATTAGTGCCTTGACTACAAGCGGCCCTAGTTATTTCATAGTTTCCACTGAATCACTTGATGCCTTCAACATTTGGGAATATGTCTCCTAATTACATGCCAAATTAGAAAATTTATTAATACATTTTTAAAGGAGACTGGAGTTGACATTCTCACGTTCTAAAAAAATCTGAAGCCCAGATTTTTTACTGATTTAAAATGATATTGATGTCACTGGATAAGACCGTTTAGACATACCTAGTTTTAAGATTTTTGATAACATACAGTATTTGATCTCATGGCTGTTAGGCTCCTAATGAAAACCTTTTCTCTTTCCATGATCTGGTACCTGTATCAGTCTCATTTTTGTATCAGGCCACTAACAGTTTATTTTCAACTCCAAGACATGGTGTGGGCAGGCTTCCACGTGCAGCAAATGCTGCGTGCACTCTTAAAGCAGGTACCCGCTAGGTAAGAGGGTCGTCCAGCTGAAAACTGCAGGAGCCTGATGAAGCTTTTGGTATCCCTGTTACCCCCTGCATTTCTTTCCACTCTTTCCAATGCACTAATCTATTTCTCAGAATTATCTCTCATGCGCCTCCAGCAAGCTGGATTGATTTTGAATGAGCTCATATGTCATTATCTCTCCCATTAACAGTAAGGACACCATTCTCTGAATCAGGCTGTGGCAGATGTAATCTACACAAGCTGCTGGTCCAAATCTTTTTTAGGAAAAAACTTTGTTAAGGCACATGGAAAATGAGGTGAAGCCAGCATGCATGGCTTCACTAAAGGCAAACCATGTCTGACAAATTTGGTGGCCTTCTATGACAGGGTAGCAGTGTTGGTGGATGAAGGAAAAGAAACAGATTTCATCCACCTGGACTTGTTCAAAATATTTGATACTGTTGTGAACAGCAGCCTTGTCTCTAAATTCAGGGGACGTGGATTTGATGGCTTGACCAGTTGGTACATAAGGAATTGGCTGGATGGTGGCACTCAAAGGGTTGCAGTAAATGTCTCCATGTCCAAGTGGAGACCAGGGAAGAGTGGTGTTCCTCAGGGATCAGTACTGGCACCAGTGCTGTTTAACACTGAATTCTTAATACTTTTTCAATTTCAGTGAGCTCTAGCATCCTCACTTACTACGTTTCTTACTAGCCATAAGTCTCCATCAAAGAAAGCAAAATTTTTATACAAAGGTTAGGTTATAATGATAACTAATAAGACATTATCACTTAAGTTTTCTGCATCCCAGAGTTTTAGATTTATCATCAAGAAATATATTATTTTTCATTATTTTTCTTGTGTTCCTTAATGGTCCTCTTCACAGATTTGGAAAACATGGAGCTAGGTGCTTGTGTATATCATTGCTTCTCTTTTTAGTGTTGTCACTCTATAGAAAATTCAGAGTAGTATTAAAACTTCCTGTTTTACCTGGAACAATACAGCCATTAAAACCCTGGAGGAAGTAAAGTCTTGAAATACTATCAGCTTACCAACTGGTAAAATACTGTCAGTTTTTGTGAGATATCAACCTCGTATTTTGTAATTGTGTACACTGTCTATCAAACTTTCAAAAATACAAATAGATAGCAAAAGTATTTATAGTACAGGATTCAAATATTTTAAAATTCATTTTGCATATGGTAAATTTTTTTATATGTATGAATAATTCTAAGATTTGCAGGCCTCTACAGTCTCGAAGTAGAAGGTGATGAATTTGGCTACAGAACTACTGTAAAGAAGGTTATCAGTAATACAAGACAAAGAATATGGAAAATAAGTGCATTTTGTTAAGCAGAAGTAGTAGGCCCATAGGTGTTGTGAAAGGAAGGACAGAGACTAGAAAGGAAGCTGTGGAAAAAACATGGTATTGAAAAAACTGCTTGATTTACCTAAATTTTATGACAGCTGTTTAGATTTTAACAGGTTGCTTATGGTTGCCCAGAATGGGATCTGTGTCTTTTATGGGAACTAGCGACACCATTCCAGTTTCAGCCCACTAAACAATTCCCACCTTCAAGTTTAGATGGGTACATATGCTAATTCATAGCCATTTAAGTACACAGCAGTAATGAGTTTCCCGCTAGGTTAATTTGTGTCATATTCAGTGTAAACACTTGATATCTGCTGGTAATCATTGTATAAAAGCCTGAACAACAGCATGATATTTCTCAGGAAAGTTCTTTAATTATCTGGGGAAAAGATAATCATTAACACCTTATTTGGTGTTTCCTTGAAGTAAGCAGAATACACGCTTAAAAAAAGAAGAAAATAAAAACAGTTAGGGAACATGTCTGTTGCAATATAATTAATCATGTGCCAGAAAGAGTCTTTAATAACATGGTGTGAGCTGCCTGAGACAGCTGGCTGAGCATCTAGATTACTGGCATTGCTTATTAATTTGACTGTATCATATGGTAAAAACAAGGCAAAAAATATTTAAGCATCACTTTTTTAGACTTAAACTTATTTCCAATAGCTGCAAAACCTATTACCTAACTCTGGGTGAAAGCATTTTGTAAAAACATATTTGCAGTTTAAATGGTTGTACATGTTTTCTGGATTGTTTGTAGTGGATTGATGATACTCTGTTCAGACTTGGCTTTTCCCCACTGAATGTGGTGAACATTTTCCTATTGATTTTAACTGGAAAATACTAGACTTTCTAGCATGACTGCCCCGGTGAAACACTTGACCGAAAACAATTAAATACTGTGAATTCAGTTAAAACATTGTGTTGAGAATATTGGGGTTTTCTATCTTAACACAATGCTTTAAAACTGGAGGACACATAAAACACAGTTGAGAGACTATTTCAGTAATGTTGTTATTGATATTTTGTTGTAAAATACTGTTGTTTACAGTGGATCGTTATTGTCTGTGATGCAAGTAGGTAGTGAAACTCTGCAGTTCTGTCATTCTCCATTTGGTTTAAGGTAGAAAACCTGAACACAACTGTATTATGTCCTTTGCAGAGAACACCATAAAAAAACCCCTTTAGTAATGCTTAAATAACCTTAAATGCCTGCAGTTGAAGCATTTAGTTTTAAATTTGCTTTTGAAGAATGGGAATGTCATTCTTGTAGAAGGGCTTTCCCAAAATTTCTCAGCACACCATTTCTATTTTGTCATGCAGAAGTGAGAAAACTGTCATCTAGTCCCAGAGCAGAGAGTGAACATTTATGAAGGAAATGAGAGGCAGGAAATTACTTGCTAGAAGAAAAGAAACAGGAACCCATCATGGTAGAACAGACGGTGTATAGACAAGGGGAGAACTAAAAAGAAAATTAAAAAAAAATATATTGATTAAGGAAAAGTGATTTAAATGTGATCCTCCCAGCACTTAATCAGAAGTTGTAAATAATGTTATAAAGGTGATGGGAAAATGATGATAATGATCACTTATGGTATCCAGGAAAGATATGGTCCTTTTGGTGATTACTTTCTCCATACAAAAAGACAAGTATATTGGAGGATGTCAAAAAGCCATCATCCTCACCATATGAAAGAAGAAAAGATAAAATCAGACTGCAGAAACTACACTACAGTGTAATGTTTTTGTTGACAGCTCCTGACAAAATCTTGGCCAGATTTCTTATTGAATGCTCTGCATGCCATGTCATCTGTTATGTTCTGCCTGATGTACATTCTGTGACTTCAGAACCAGTGATGTGCATATCAAGTTTTATTTGGTATCTTGTCAGCAGCAAAAAAAAGTAGGCAATATGTTGACAAAAACACTGAGCACTGTGGATAGACCTAGCTATGGGCATGAAAGTTTTAGTGCCCAAGGGACTTTACTGATGTCTTGAACTTGTTCCCTGAAATTGTGGTGCTTGCTGGGGGTGATCTATCAAGGTTGGAAATCACTGAAAAGATAGTGTAGCTATTTGTATAAAAGAATGAGTATGTGGTTTAGGAGAATAGATGCACAGACTCCTGTGAAATTGATATCAGCATCTGGAAGACTGACAATAGAGTAGTGCAAAGCATTTGGAATAGGAGTAGATAAATTAAATTTCAGAAGCAAGGTGAAGATAACATACAGTAGAGGCAAAAATATCAAGTGCAGCTGGCAGTAATTCTGGTCTCCTTCCACTACCTACATAACCAGTGGAGTGACTCTTTGAACTCTTTTAGCTTGAAGATGAGGCCATTGACATATTTTTCTTAGATTATGAAAGACAACGAGTATGGCAAAAAAAGTCATGCATGTCATTTAAAGAATAGTTGAATGGCATTTAGGTGAGTGACTTGTATGGAGAGCAAAGAAAATAGAAGTTTGAGTCCTACAAAGCATCTCTTAGCGTGTGTGAGTAGTTTCTTCTAATATAAGACTACAATGGAGAAACTTGTGGGATCAAGGGATGAGGAATACATCCAGAGAAACAATGCAAGTCCAGACAGTAAAAAGACAGATAAAAGAATACATGTTATAGCACAATAGATTCAGATGTGTAGTTGCAGATAGTGAGAAAACCCCCAATGTATTTAGAGGCTGTCATTCTCAGAAGGACAAAGAAAACAAACATGCATGTCTGCCTGGTGTTTAGCAGTTGTACTTCTCAGCTGATGGTCTTTGTTGCCCAACAAATTTGTTTGTTTGAGAATGGCCCGCTGGTGGTGGATCCTTTGCAAATGCTCCATAATGACATTGCAGGAAGAGTAGTTACAGCCTATAGGCAGTATCCCATCAGTATTCCAGTCATGAGTACTATTGTGAATGACTGGTAGCTTTGCACCTGGTAGTGTAGCTGAACTACCATACAATGCCTTTCGGGCAGCCTCCTAAAAATTAGGAACAATTGCTATTTTACCTTAGGTGCCTATGGTGTAAAAAGGAATGTCTTAATAATGAAACAGAATAAAACAGGCACCGAAGCTTATAAAAAGGTAGTTGTGAAACTGAAGCCTCCTCCTTCATGGTTTTAGGGGAAAGTGTTCAGCTTCACTCTTGTTTACAGACAATTCTTTCAAGATTAACCTCAGGAATAGTGAGAACATTGATTTGAATTGTATTGAACTCACGTGAGGTTGGTGTGAGATATTATTTCAGATTTGTCTGTTTAAACACAGTTTCCAAACATTTCTAAATAAGTAGGGCTTCAACTCCACCTCACAGCCTATTTAAAGCTATTTATCTTAGCTAAATATATTGCTTACTTTTTGGGCAGTGTAATTAAATTGGGGTTAGATGTAGTGTATCATAATACCATAATATGAAGATTATCATATATTATAACCACACATAAACTTTTAGTAAGAAGATGAAATTATGGAAGTTGACATAGAAATAAATGTCTAAAAACATAGAATTACAAAAAAAATGTTTCCAGATATGTATTTTTTATTGAAACTACAGAAGTTGCCTGAGCTTAAGTTACATGACAATATTTTTCTGGGCTTGTTTTAAGCAAATATACGAGCAAAGAATAATTGGAAGTATATGGATCTTTCAAACAGTATTTGCAAACTCTTTTCTATCTCAAAAGCAAGATTAAATTTGGTTGGAGAGTCAGGCTCCTGTTTTCTTATGTCATTTGAGGCATCTTGTCTGTCTTCAACAGCATAATCATATATAGCAGGCAGAGTAGATGGGTACTCTACCCTTTTTGATTTCAGATTTAAGGCTAGATATTTGTACTGAAGTATGTATATGCTGTTCCACATAAGTATAATTTAAATAAGGAGCTTTTGCTGTGAACTTTGCGTTCTGCACCATCTGTCACTGCCTACTTTCCTGTTTTTACACTCCATGGATTTCCTAGATCTCTCTCACAGTCCTCCAACACCTCTTCATCTAAGTAGTGCCTGCTAGTAGTTTTCACTGAAATCACAACTAGATATAAGTCTAATGTAAGCATAATTCGAAGACTTTCCCTTCTAAATTTCTGACACTGTGGTTTAGGGAAGCATTCGACCTTGCCATTCGTATCACCTTGTACAACAAAGTATGAAAACCAGACATTTTTATTGACCTTGGTAGGTAGGGTAGTGTGAAATACATGATTTTAAATGCTGTTGTTGTTGCTTTTTTATACCTAGCACTGAATTATTGCAACCACTGTAAAATGTAATGGGACACTAAGTAAAAATATACATTCCACTTCTTGGGACATTCAGGTGGTTTCTTATCTATAAATAAGCTCTACTTAAAAACTAAGAAGCCAACCAACCAACTAACAAATGCTACCTGGGAAATCAGTTACGCCTTGCAAAATCCTCTTTTCCAAAAGGTCCTGCACTCATATGGAGGTCTGTGTAGCATCAGGCCTTACAACCACAAAAGGACAAGGCAAGAAATTCACACGTTGCCCACAGAAATGCCAGGGCTTCCTCCTTCCTCTGACTCAAAGGGAGATGGAAGGCTGCAGAGGCAACAGAGCCAGGTAACCTGCTGTCGGTGGTGCCTGCTGACCTCTGGATGGGCTTGTGATATGTAAGGGCAATTATATGGTGTTTTATGTAGATCTCTTATTAATTCTGGTTAGTTTCTTTGTCTGGAGAAAAGTTCTGGTTCTGGAAACCTTGGCAATGTTTGCATGGGGAGTAATCTGCAGAACAGAATTACACCTCACACTGCACATCCAGCTTCAGGATTTGGGAAGGACAACAACTCCTGAGTGTTTCTTACAGTGTTAATGGATATCTAAATCTCACACATCAGTGCAGCATAATAATTTGATAGCTCTGATATATATATAGAAAGGATCTGACCTTTCAAAGCTCAGAGTGCATCCTCCAGCAACAAAGTGTCTGGGAATTCAACATTTTTAGGATCCCACTGAAAGCAAAACATTCTCATCTGTTCTGATGAAAAGTGTTGTTTACAGGTATGTCCTTGCCATGTCCCAAATTGTTTTTCTTGTTGGGTAGCTACAGAACTAGGGAGAAGTGAAAGAAGAGCCTAAAGAAGTGAAAGAAAAGCCATTTTTTTCCCCAAGAATCCACAGTCAGTACTTAAAATTAACTTGAGGACTGTCAGGTGCAATAACAATAAAGCAATGTTTCTCTCTCCTCCTCTCAGGTTACAGTTTGAAAGTTAAGCTATCAAAGATAAATTTAAATGTCCTTATTTGCTTAATTACAAGATATCTTTTTGTGTTTGTTTTTTTGCTTTTCTGAATTAAAAATATTTTTCCATACAGTCTTATTCCCAGTTTTAAAATTAAAAAAATATAGATTTCTACAATGAAATTCTTTTTTCTCTAATAAGAGAGCATACATCCCTAAAAAGTGTAGTTGTCATGTATATATTCATAACACGTTCAGAAAAGAACTGACATCCAGTTAAATAAAAGAGAAGTTAAATGCTTGAAATTGCCGTTTCAAGACATTTTTTTGTATCTATAGTGATACATGTCTTGCAGGAAAAAAAAAAAAAGCAGCTTGATTTTATAATGGCACTTCATGTACTGGAACAATCGTAACCTTGTCTGTTACCCAGCAGCTGCTAAAGCCTTTCCAATATGTGCTAAACAAGAGTAACATCAATATTAAGGTCTCTGGTTATTCCAGCATCCCAGAGAAAAAATGGAAGGAAATTTCTACATAAAATGCAGTTCACATATTTTACTTTTCAAATCCGATTGTGCATATATGTTAAAATATGCTTAATCTAGAGTGCCAGACTGTGCTGCCTTCAAAAACTCATTTATAAACACTTGCCTTCACAGCGAGGCTATTTACTATCAGGCTGTCAGTATCTGAAATTACTGCAGTAAAGTTTAGAGAGTAATAATCTTTCTTTTTCAAGGAAAATACGACAGGTGAGTGTTAATTAACTGTCAGGGAAGAATAACATCGGCCACACTTGAGCATTCTTCAGTCTACAATGTCTATAATTTCTATACTTCCATCATTGCATTCTGTCTTATCAATCATCTTTGCTGCAGCTTTCTCTGTGGGATTAGTCAGGTGTTGTGCCAGCTGCTGAACACAAACATCATGGGAAAAACTCTTGTTCTATGGGAATCCCAGAAGTTATGGAAGCATGCAAATTACCTTCCAAATTAGGAACATATGTTGAATGTTTGTAGATATGTGTACATCCAATAGTAGTGAAACATTCATATGTTTTTTGAGCCTTCACAGACGTGTGCATTAAACAGTCTCTAAGAATGTTTTTAAACGTCAGGGAGATCTTGAACCATAAAATCATCTCTGTGAAACTAAGGCTTTTGGCAATAGTATTTGTATTGACAGGGGAAAAATTAATCAGCTAACTGATTTTAAATTAGATTACAATTTTTTTTTTCAAATTATTCAAAATATTCTTAAAAGTAGATCATTAAAACTAAATTTGAGTGAACAATTATTTTTACAGGGATCTAGCATACATTTCAAGAGAACAGTACTAAAATTGCCAATTTAGCCTAAGGGTTAAAAATTTCTTCTATTGATGTGTTTTCTGTTGCTCTTTCAGACATTAACTGACCCGTGTTTTATTTGGGAAATTGGTATTCATAGTACACACCTCACAGGAATTAGAATAGTGAAACTTCTTCAGACAAACTGAGTATTCTTGAGGTGAAAATACTCATGATACAGAGAACTACCTATTTAAAAATTCAAAACAGAACAAAGCATTAAGCTGAGTAGTTAACTTGCAGATAAGACAAAAAATCAATATATAAACATTAATAATAGCACTACATGCACATGCTGTATCACTTGAGTTATTGATAAATTTTTAAAATGTTGATTTTTCTTCAAAATCTCTAAAAATGTTGCATGAATACTAAATATGCCAATCCCACCCCCATTTTAAGTCATCGCCAAACTATTTATAAATCTGTGATGACTTTGTGGGAAGGCATCAAATGGAAATAATGGGAATAGGTGAGAAAAGTGAGCTGTGGGAGGTGTGAGATAGCCATGAGATCTAAAACTGTGTCTCCCGTAGGGGAGATCACTGTGCATGTCTTGCAGAGTATGCCAGCTACTAAAATAGTTTGCAAAAGGGAATCTCCTGTGCTAGGTGTTTTCTGAATGTGATGCTCCATTTTCTTCTTCTCTTTTTTTTTTTCTTTTTCTTTTTCTTTCCTTGTTAGTTTGCCTGGTTTTAGTGTTCCAGAAAATACATTTTCTAAGAAACAATGTTGGAGAAGCTTCTTTTAGTGGAGGAATAAGAATTCTAAGTGAATTTTTTTCTTCTTTTTTTTGGATTGGCAGACAAATAAAAAATATATGCTTGTGTAGCAAACGTGGTGGTTTCTAATCCATTATTTTATATAGCTGTGCTCCTTCAGAGGCAAACAGGGGATGGAAACAGACTGTGATTGATTTCATCAGTATCAAGTGCTCAAGAATAAAGCTTATAGTGCTGACTCTTCTCTAGGTGTGCAGATCACGGAAAAACCATTACTACATTGCCCCATTTTTGTCAGACTGAAGATTGCCATGGCCACAGCATATGAGTGCTTCACAACTGCTAATTAATTTCTTTTCACAGGACTCTTGAGATAGCACAGTTTCCTTGTCCTCATTTTCTAGAAGTGGAACTGAAATACAGAGGAATTAGGTGCTGTGTTCAAGGTCACAGAGGAAGTTGGGACAGAACTTGGAATAGAGCCTAGCTCAAAAATTGTGCCTTAACTAATATATCACTTCCCTCCCCCAGAGGTATCTATGCAAAGGTAGTCACAACACAGTTCCTGGTGAATCAAAACTCCTCCACAAATAGCAAGCAAAACTTGAAATGTTTAGTTCCAGTAGGAGTACCACTACTTCCTAAGTAAAAGAGATATTCTAGAAATGTTCTTTAGAAATATTTTGAAATTTCTATCTGATACAAATGAAATCCAAATAAAATCATAGAGGGTTTTTTTTGTTGGTGGTGTTTTTGTTTTGGGTTTTTTTTAGAATTTTAGATATGCTGCTATATTTTTGCCACCACTTTTATCATTAATGGTATGCTCTGGTCAAAGATTACCCTCAATTTTTCTTTCTTCTTCTTGAACCAGTTGTACTATCTTGCTTCAGTGTTTAGACATGCCATCTAAAAGCATCTTTATCCCATTGAAAATTTACAAGTAGATTTGTAGCTGGTCTCTGGAAAGCCAAAAGGACTCAAAGTAGATTACCATAGGAAAATAAAACTTTTTCGTTGTCTTTTCTGTAAAACTAGTTATGTTACGTTATGTGCACTAGCTAGATCCCATAGTTTTACACTGAAGTAAAAGAGATGAGGATACTGTAAAGGTATCAGATTGTTTTTAAACAGTGTCTAATTTCTGAAGCAATTTCATTATCAGGGAATAACTGGACTGAATGCATGCATCCACACTGAAGGTCCATTTGCAGTGTCTGGGTGTCTTCTATGTTATATTATAACAATAATGTGGTTTCTAAACAGACAATCTGAAATTTGTGATTGAAAATTCTCGCTTTCTTGCAAAAATCAAGATTAAAAGAATAGAAATATTTTAATGTGTAAAATTATTGATAGATGTGCTGTAAAACTAGTAGCCTGGTCAGGATAACTTCTTGTGGGCTACCTACAAAACAGCACGGAAAGTGATTTTTTCACCTTGCTCACTTAGTATTTCGTACCTCCTGAAACTACTGCAGTGTTGGGTTTAGACCCTTCTTACCATCCAGCTACTAACCAAGGCTCTAAAAGTTGTGTACACTGTTATCAGTCATTTGAACCTGTAAATTCCTGAGTCTGTACAATAATTTTTACTAAAATCGCTCTGTTACTGAGAGTTTATCTAACATATCTCCAAACAACTACTGTCTGGTTTGTGGCATTACAGATACCTTGTGTCCTGCCAAGGTCTTGTGAAAAGTGAAACAACCTTCAAAAAATACATTTGTGCTGGAACTTTGTTTGGTAAAAGATGACAAAGTAAAACTTTATGTTTTTAAACAATGAGTTCTCATAGGGACATTTTTTAATTAGTTACCTTAACCTTATTAGATCCAGTCTTTGTATTACATAAGATATTTGGCCCCAAATCCCCTCATAGCCTGTTACTTTTCCTATTGATCAAGCGTTTCTCCACAGTGCTTTGTACAGTAAATGCTGTGCACTGGAGTCATCTCTGTATTTTGGAGTAGATTGAAAGAGACAGGGCAGCCGCTGCAGGTCAGATCTGCTGGGAGATCTGTGTTGTCATAATAAGCCAGTTTCTCAGTAACTTACAGCAATGAAGTTCAGAGGCAGCCAGCTCTAGCAGCTGCTGAGCAGACTAAATATTGATTGGAAGGGAAAAATGAGGGAGATGGTGACCTTCTATTCAGAGCCTGACAAAAGTGTGGTCGGAATGATGCTCTTGCTAATGCAGCGCCTTCCCAGTTACCCTGCATACTAGCGGGAGGCAGCTGCGCTTCCTTCCTGCCTCAGATCCTCCACTCCAGACTTCTGACATCAAGTCATTAACTTTGTTAGCCTTGCTCCTCCCTTGGAGTTTCCTAAAGGAAAGAAAGAGAAATTCTTCTCAACTCGAGCCTCATCAAAGTCATGAGAGTCGTTTTCAAGTACAGTACATTTTTTATCTGTAAGCTACCTAAAAAATAAATGCGTAGTTGAAATGAAACTCCCTCAAGCCTACCTGTACTTTCAGCAATTAATGGGGGAAGTATTTACCATTCAAAAGGCTTTTGCTGTTTGGATTTCCTCCAGTTCAGAATCAGCTCTATCAAATTGGCCAGTGCAATTTATTATCTCCTCAGGGACATTCAGCTGTCCCAGCTAACCTTTCTCAGAATAGATCCAGCTGTGTCCTTCTGGACAAAATCTTTCCACTCCCCTAAAAATGCAGTCAGTGTAAGGATGTCCTCGACAGAACTATTAAAGATACCCTTAGGCCCAGCTCTGCATTAATGACCTATAGCTCATGACTTCCATTTCAGCTGTGTATATTTTGATGTGAGGGTTAAGAAGGATAGCATAGGTTAAAGTATAGCAGCAAGATCCCCAGGGAAACAAAAGTGCAATTATTCTGTAAATGGCAATTCAGAATTAATGGTCCAGGAAAATGACTTTGCAGAGAAGTTCAGCTCCCATGATTTTATTTGGAATTGACAGCAGCTGGAAGACAGTCCATTATATGACAACAATGCCTTGCATTTTTTTTAGCATGTTTAATATTTAGATCCTGAAACTTTTCTATGTGTTGTCACAATTTTGTAAATGCTGGCAGTGAGAAATCTGGAAATGAGAAAATGAGTTTAATCTGCTTGCTCAGAATGATGTGTTCAGCTGGTGGCTACTGGATGAAATTAGAACAGAGGCATCCTAGTTCCTTTGTGTGGTATTGGTTTACTCTGAAAGGTACTTCAGTGATGGTGCTTTGAGAATCAGTGGTCAAAAATTAAATGGATGATAGAAGTCAATGTTTTCAAGAAGTGCATTTTGCTTTAAATAATGTAGAAGTTCTGTGTGGAGATATATACAAGACAGAAAATAACCTCATTGAACAAATATATTAGAAAACAAGACAGGACGGGAAATTGATTTACCCAAGGCATAAAAATGGTTTTACCTAATAGAAATGTTTGTATAATATTTAATGTAATTTTGCACATTGCATGTAGATATCCTCATTTATATGAATGTCTTCAAGATAAACAAGGGGGAAAAGCCTACCTTAAATTATTACTTTCCTGTTTACAAAGTCAAAGAAACTCTTAGGTCCAACAGATTATTGTGCAAGTAAAAAACCAAAACAAAACAGTAAAAAAAGAAAATAAATATTCCTGACTGGGCTGCTGGAGTGGAGGGTGGATTTTCCAGTGACAGAAGATAAGAGTTAGCACTTCAGACTGTTTAAAAACACAATCAGCTGAGCAGTGTAGCTCACAATGATTAATCTATTTCAGGTGTGTTTTATCAGTCAGGCTACAGCCTAAATTAGGCTTGTTACTTATCAGGCTTTTACTCAGAAACTCATGTCAGGTTGTTTTATGGTCATGATTTCAATGCTGCCTTGATAACTATATTTGTTGAATGAAGATTTAGGCTTTTCTGTTTGTTTTTAAAGAACTGAAAAACAAACATGGGTATGCTCAAGACCAGTTGCTGCTTTATCTTTATTCTTCCTTGGAAGGGGCATATTTTTTTCTTGGGTGTTCATTTTTCAGGATGTTCATTTTCACTGATCTCCATAATTTTGTGAGGCACTGGAGGTAGCTGCGTTACAAGAAGACAGAAAGGCTCATGCTAGAACAATTTATCCTCTTGGTTGTTCAAATCTGAGGTAGGCAATTTGATGTTGGCTTATTTTGACTACAATTTTACCAAAACACAACCAATAGATGGTTAGAAATACTTTCTGTGAAGGGGTTTAGATTTCTTTCTGTATGGTAATTGCTTTCTAAATATCTGCATGAATGTTGGTAGGTATGTAGACCCATGTGTATAAGTTTTTCTTTAAGGCTTTTAAATTTGGTTTGGATTTAAAAATTTATTTCAGCCTAGAGAGAGGGAAAAAGATATCAGAGAGATAATTTTATAACTTCTTGATCTGTGGTTTTCATGATTTATCGTTTTAATAGTTTTGTATTAAAAATGTATTTACTTTTACCAGAATGTATAAGGAAAGGCTCTCTTTTAGAAGCTGAGGTACCTAAAGTAGGTCTATGTTTTCTGTTTTGTTTGTCTAACAGTTGGTCTCGTAGTTAACCTTAGTGATTATAAAGATGGTGTCTTGCTCCCAACTAGGATTTCTGTGTGCTTTACCAAGTAAATCATTAATTTTATGGGTGCTAACACCACAGACCACATTTATGTAAATGTAAACAAGCTGCACATACATCTGTGCTTTGGTCTGGACAGCTATTCCTATGATTTAGCTCAGTATCCTGTCTGAACGTTAGTCATAACTCTAGAATACAGCAGTCATACAAGCATGATTTGGGTGAAGGAAAGAAGAATGCTTAAAACACATGTGGTATGATAAAATACTTGGAAATCTCCTTCTGGTGGCATTTTATAACGGCATGAGTAAGAATTTTAGAAAAACCTGTAAAGTAAAATTTAAAAGAAAACCCTTCTCTTAGACTAGTGCCTTAAATGATTTTAGCATTCACGTTAGGGCAAAGGTTTACCTAATTGTGTCTTAGACTTTAAGCGTACGCAATTTCATTTCTTGATTTCCCAACACACACACAAACACATGCACAGACTCAGTGACACCCATATACACAAACTGCAAGGCATTAAAGTGGGATGACACTGGAAGAATTTTCTTGCAGATATATAATTAGGAGATCATGGTTAGCTTACTTCTAAGTTTGCATTTTCAAGTCGAAAATTTTAATTTCAATATCATTTCACCTTTGCTTTGAATCTCCTGGCTTTCTGTGATTGTCCACTTTTTTTTTTCTTTTTTTTCTTTTTTTCTTTTTAAATGCTTTATTAGATGCTTAGTTGTTTTTCTAAGATAACTTGAGAATATTGTGGGCCTGATCTTAAATGGAGTACTCACAATTCAAAATCCTTTTTTTTAAGAACTCCAAAGCCTCAGCAGCTCATATATTAAGTAGTTCACAGATTCTGACTAACTTTAAAGATCTCATAAGCATCTAGGTATGTGTAGCTGGGTACAAGAAGAAAAGCTTAGGTTTTTTTGGATGCAGTTACAACACAAATAAAGGTCCAAGATGCATGAAAGAACTCTAAAAGCTCAAAATGCAATGAAAGGCCTCCAGCAATGAGGTATGAAGATAGAAGAGCTGCTTTCCAAGAAATTCTTTATTGTTAGTTATATACAGAAAATGCAGCAAGACCAGAAGGTTACAGAGAAGGTGGCTGCAGCATTGCAGAAATTCTTAATAATGCTGCCATCTATTTGGTAAGCCCATGAGATGGCTTTATCTAGACAGCATTTAAAATGTACTTTAATTCTACCTATAGGAACCTCATCTCAGACTGGGGAAGTGAAAAAAAGTGGAATCATCTCACCTAATCTTACAATCACTATGAAGTAGCAGCTGTGCCCCATGCTGCCTGGAGACGGTTGCACTGTAGATTCTGATAAATCCCCCAGAAGTGCAGTTACCATTATTTCTTCTCTTCAGAAACTAAAAATTATGTGCCATTTATCTTGGAAACTGTAGAAACTCATATATTCAGGTTTATATTTCAAAAAAAATAATTAGAGGGGATAAAAGATTTGAATATAGCTCCTCTTCTTTTCTTTAATAATGAACAAATTCTCTAAAAAATACTGGAAAAAAGAGACAAATTTTTGATGAATACAAATTGAAATTAAAAAAAGAAAAAAAAGACTAAATAACAAGTTTAAATTTGGATGAACTGGGTATTTTGAAACTATATTTAAACATAATCTACTTTTCACAATATTGTTAAATTAGTACTGTGTTCACATGCTCATTGTATCTTTAACACTCTTTCAAATATTAATGGTTGAAGATGAAATTTTTATTGAATAATACCCCATGGAAATGTCACATCTCACTTATGGGATGTTTACATGCAAAATATATTTTTGTAGTCAAAATATTTTAAGATACAATAGAAAATTCTAAATTACAATACTAAACCACAAACTCATTTCTAAAATAAGACCTAAGGAAAATAATAGACTTTTAAGATCTAAAGTACTTTTGATCTTAATTGCATTTTGCTGGATATTATTGTGTGGGAAATGGAATCCTGAAGTGACAGCCACTTCACTCACTGTCTAGGTAACAATTATCTATCTCTTCCAGCAATGAAACTCTGAAATTTCATGTTTTACATGGGAAGCCACAGTAAATATGTAATTTCTCAAATGGATGAAATACATAAGGACAATTGAGAATAAAATAATTTTCATAGTGGCATATTGTTATGACTGCTTGTAAAATGATTGTAATTTAGTAAGAAAACTGATGAGGCTAAATACATAGATGGTGGATATGTATGAAAACAGCTTTTCCAAGGACCTATCATAAAAAACTTCATTTTTGTTGAAATCTGGAGTAGTATTTGTTAATCTTCCCAACCACATCTGTATTAACTTTTCTTTCAGATGCATTCTCATTGCCTTGTTAACCTACTTCTCTTCTTGGCTGGAATGCAATTCCCACAACGATTTTAAGCTTTGATTTTAAAATTTTTAGGCAATCTCTGTGTGTTCCTGTGTACTATAGTTTTTTAGTTTTGCTGAGTAACCTTCTACCTCTCGTTTCCCTTTTGAAATCAAACATACTGATTACTAATTTGTTTAAATTTATTATTTGATTTAAATAATTTCATATGGGAATTAAATCATGGTAACTTAAACCAGATTTATCTTTTGTCACAAAATCTTTAACAAAGTTGTTGTTACTTAGGACTGTTGTAGATGCTGCAGTGAAGTGAATGGGTGAAGATATCACCACCTTTCATTATTTGCCCTGCTTCTGAGACATTTTGCTTACCTTCCTTGACAGTTTTTTAGTCCATTTTTGAGCTACCTCCTTGTTCAATATGATTTTCAGTATGCACTAGAAATCTCTCTGTGCAGAGACAAAATCAGCTGTCAGTTTCTAAGATATCTTCAAAATTCTGTCAGAGGCTTTGCTTTCAAATGGTGTAACCACGAAATTCTCTCTTTATGTCCTCCAGGAGTAACTGGAGTGGACAGAGCACTTGGCTGCAAGTGTTTGCAGATGTGGTTCCAGGTTCTGTGTGTTTCTGTCAGCTAATGGTTAGGACAGTCTCAGTAAAACTGAGAGAGAGGGATAGCATTGAGTAGATATAGCATTTAATAGCACTGTAATTAGAAAATGAACCAATGTAAAAGGTATTGAGGGTTGCCTTCTCTAGCTATATTTTTGAACGTATGTGGCTGCAGCTTTTGCGCTTCATGTGGAGCTCAGTGGGAGCTGGTGGACCTGAGAACCTTTTAATATTCCTCTGGCCACGATACTGCACACACAGAAACTTTATGGGTGGAACACGAGGAAAACCTCATGCCAAGAAGGGTGATGCCAGGTGACTATAGGTACTTCTAATACACAGCAGCCACCAGAACTTGGAGCCAGTGCAATGTTGTTGGTTTTTTTTAAAATTTATTTTCTATATTCTACATAAATATCAATCTAGATGCCAAAATAGTCTTGAAGAATCAGCTGACTCATTGGATATGTATTTATTGTCAGCCCTGGATGATTCTACAGCTGAAGACCTATATACTACTATTGTAACTGATATAATTGATTGCTGCTGTTGTTATTGGTAAAATTAAATTTGTTGAGACAGTTTTATTTTCCTTCCTTTTCTGAGTGCATCAGCATGAGCCAACAGTTTCTTTATGTAGAAATTAAAGGAGGACACAACAAAGAAAGAATACCACTAGGGCATATATTAATAACAAGGACATGGCAACAGTATCATATATTAGAGATAAAATATATACTGGTTTCTTTGAGTCATGATCAGAAACTTACAGAGGGTTAATGCTGGTTTCTAACTTCTGCAGGCAAGAAACCTGTGGTTTTACACTACTGGGGAAAAATAATGTTATATATTTTTTCTGGGAAGTAGTATATAAACAGAGATGAATGAAATTCAGAGAACTGAGAGTGCTGCAATATACATTTCAGTCCTGTGGCTATTTCTGTAGAAGCAGATGTGTGTACTTCTGCACACAGGTAGCAACCCTGGAACAGCATGACATGGGGAAGAGAATGGGGAGTATTCATTGTGGTTTGCAAAACTTTAAAGTAGTCCACAAGCAGTCTGAGGAGATTTGCTATGCCCTGTTAAATCAGAAACTGCTATACTAACATATCATGTGAGGAAGAACGTCAAATAAGAGGTTGGTAGCTGCTGTGTGGAATGCTCTTGCTATCCACCTGCTGTTGACTGCATTTCACTTTTTCTCACTGTCCATCTGCCTTTTCTATTTTCATCCTAGTTTGTGATGTACGTCATTGCTCTCTTGTGTGATGTCAACAGTCTTTGTTGTTGATGTAAACAACTGTGGACTCTTAAAAGGCTGTTCCTTGTGAGTCATAAGTACCCAGGGCATCCAGGTTTCTATTGGAATCTTTAATTCTGTATGTGGGTACCAGATACTCCTTTAGGCATCAGTACTATTGTCAAGAGAGAAATTTATCAAAATTTTGTGCCAGGAAGAGGATCCTAAAGAGAAAACAGCAATCTGAGCTGGTGATACACATATCCAGGTACCTACCTGGGGTAAAGGTAGTATTGCTTTTGGAAAACAGGAATTCCAAACCAACAGGGAAGAAAATCAAAATCCATCATCATTCTTCAGATACAAGGCTATCATAATAGGTAATTCTCTTGGTGGCCACTAGAACCTATGAATCATTTTTATACCAGCCATGCCTCAAAGAGTGACTATGAAGACTTTCAGAGTTTCTGATTGGGAACTCAAGTTTTATGACAAATTTTTATGTGCAGAACAGATCTTTTTTCAGAATATGAGAACATTTTGAACTGACTGATTTCTATAGCCTGATTGTAGTGCAAGTATACCAGGGACTACGATGCTATTAGTTGGGTTGGGGTTTTTTTTGTTTTGTTTTTATTGCTTTTGAGACAATAATTCAATGTAGCAAACACAGTGAGAGAAAACATATACAAGAGACTTCTCAAGCAATAAAGACTAAAAGTCTAAAATCAGCCAAAGAGTTGGTTGAATTCAACATCTTTAAGAAATAACTTCATCTTGGAACTAAATATATGTAATAAATTACTTGTAAAAGAAATTTCAATGACTTCACCAGAGAACTAACCATGTTTGAGTGTGTACTACAAAATTGCAACTAAATAATAATTTTGGGTTATAATAAATGCACTAAAAATACACTCATACTTAAATTTAAGAACTTAAATCTTGAAAAGATATTACATGGATTTTGAATTTTGTGATATATGCAATACCTATTGTCTTGGTTTAAAAG
>VWZT01016594.1:73774-85756 GCA_013397055.1 Pachycephala philippinensis | reverse complement strand
CCACCTGACCCATTCCCACCTGCTCCATCCCCACCTGCTCCATCCCCACCCGATCCATCCCCACCTGACCCATCCCCACCTGCTCCATCCCCACCTGGCGCTGCATCAACAGGCTGCTGAAATTGCTCTTGAGAATGAATTTCCCCCCAGCTTTGCCCCAGCTGACAGGTGACAGATTGCTGCCGTGCCTGGGGCTTTATTGGCTGTGCCCTGGCGGGAAATGGAGGTCCTGGAGCCGCAGCTTTTGGGTTTTTGTGCTCTTGTCAGAGCTGCAATTCCCCAGGGACACGGCCCTGGGCAGCGGCCAGACCTGGGCAAGGGGAGCTGGGGCCACAAGCCCAGAATGCAGGTAATTGGGCCCGAGGTAATTACCTGGGCAAGGAGGGATCCTGAACTTCGCTGTGTATCCATAGGAACCTTGGGATTGAGGTTTGATTGCCCTGAGCAGCGTAGCACAGCTCTCCTGGATCGTGGCTGGGCAGTGAGGGCAGCTGCCATCGGGAACTGGAGGGACAGGACAGGGGGAACAGCTTCACTCAGACAGCAGAGGGTTTGGATGGGATATTGGGGAGGAATTCCTCCCTGTGAGGGCAGTGAGGCCCTGGCACAGGGTGCCCAGAGCAGCTGTGGCTGCCCCTGGATCCCTGGCAGTGCCCAAGGCCAGGCTGGACACTGGGGTTTGGAGGAGCCTGGGACAGTGGAAGGTGTCCCCATGGCAGGGGTGGGATGATATGGGCTTTAAGGTCCTTTCAATCCAAACCATTCCATGATTCTCTGATTCTGCGCTGAAAGGATGGACAAAGAGATTCCCTTCAATCCTCTTCTTAAGCCACACTGAACTTTCTCCCATTTATTTTTCCTGAGATGAAGGAGGGCAGCACTAAGAACCAGCTCCTCACCCTGTGCCAGCGCAGTTGTGCCCACGGCAGCTCCTGTGCTGCCCCGAGGGTCTGAGCTGGCACTGCTGGGTCTGGGGAGAGTCCCCAAGGGGTGCAGGGCTGTGGCAGCAATGGCAGAGCCAGGCCTGCTGTCATGCCAGGCCTGCAGAGAAAGGAGGAGACAGCTTGGCTGAAAGCAGATCTCTTCTCAGAGGCCCAGCTCCAGCTGCCCGAGGAAGCCAAGGAAATGTGTGTGAGGTATTTGAGGAATTGAGGCGCGGGCTGGACCAGCAGCATTCCCCACTCCCTGTGCTGCAGCACGGCAGGGCGGGGGTTAACGTGACCCAGAAGCAGGAACAAAGAAGGCTTTTCCTTTTCCTGCTTTGGCAGGCTGCTCCTCGCCTCCCCGAGCATTTGCATGGCCGTAAATCCCGAGCTCTGGAGGATATTCCCAGCCAAAGGCTGCGTGTGCAGGACAGCGGGATGCACCCTGCACTTGTTGTGAGGGGTTGTTCAATGGCAGCAGCAGATGACAGCGTGCCCAGCGCTGCTGGGAGCATCCCTCTGCTTCCTCCCATCGCGGGGAACCTCTGCCCCACCGGCTCTGCCTTCCTGACAGGCCCAGAAGTCCAGAGAGAGAGGAGTTTTTGGCTGCTCCGTGGCAGAGCAGGGCTGGTTCTGAGGAGCCCCGGCGCATTCGGGCACAGCCAGGGCTCGCTCCCTCCCTGGTTTGCCATCGCCACGCTCTGCCTTGCAGAGTGAGACTTGCTGAAAAAGTCTGGCACAGCCCACTGCAGCTGCCACTTCCCCAGCCTCCTTCCCGCTGCTTTTCCATGGCGAGGAGCTGTCCCCATTCCCTGTGTGGATTTAGGGATGAGGAGCTGCAGGGTTCCCTCCCTGCTTGAGGACGCGCAGCTGCTGAAGCCTCGTGGTGGGCACAGCCAGGCTGACTGGGGAACTCTCCTCCTCAGCTTCCAGTGGACAGAAAACTGGCACCTCTCCCTGCCGAAGCACTGGGAGGTGGGTTTGTGTCAGGAGAATAATCTGGATGCTTCTCCTGTGGTGAAATCCTGGTGGGGACCGTTCTGCACTCCTGGGCAAAAGCTGAAGGAAGAGAAAACAATTCCCAACCAAGGCCTTTGGTGCTTGTGGGATGCAGAGAAGCAGCACCTCTGGCAGGAACATCCAAAAGCTTCAGAGAACAGCTTTCCTAGTGAGGAGCGGGTTAATTAAGAGGGTTTTTTCTATTAAGCCCTGAAGGTTTTCCCTCCAGGGCAGGTGTTTAACAGCCCCAGGGGTTGTGAGCTCTGCCCTGGAACCAAACTCTTACCTGATGAAGACCAGAAGGAAAAACTGTTGCAAATGCAGCACAATTTAGATCCTGTCCTTTCCCTAGGGAAGTTGGGTGCCCATTTCAAGCCCATAACAAGCAGCAGGGATCCAATGAGGTGAGAAATCCTCCTGCTTCCTTTGCTCCTGCTGGAGTGGGCCCTTCTCATTCCACACTGGCAGTTCCCTGTGATTGAAATTTGAAAGCATGTAGCTGTTAATCTGGGAGTGATTAAAGAGCCTCATTTCTTGGAAGAGTCAGTACTCATCATCTGCCGTGCTGAATGAGCCTCTAACATCCCCTGATCCCATTATATTGTGATTAATTGTGCCAGTTTAAGTCAATAATTCATTTGTTAAAAATAGGCCTGCAAAGTATCATTTGTCTCAGGGGAGATATCAGAATAAAAAAAAAAAATTCATTTGATACTTCTCATTAAATTAGTGTTGGGAGTTCTATTGAAGGGTTCTGTTCATGAAACATTTATTGCAGGCTTATTTGATAAGAAGTTGTATTTGTCTAGAATTATGCCTGCTAACAGATGTAAGGGCCTGCATTTTCCCGTGGTTAATGAAAGGATCAGAGCCTAAACAAGTGCGTGACTGGGGAGAGGGGTCTGTGGTGACAGTGATGGAGATTTGGGAACGTGTTCCACAAAACAGGCACCAGTAATGTCCTCATCCTTCCCTCTCCAAGTGGGGACCCCCTCTCCCCTCTCCCAGCTGGGGCTGACAGCGCAGTAATGGGAGGTTACGTGCCTGCAGGGTGAGATGGATGTGCCTCAGAGCCTCCTGGGTGTAAATGGCTATAAATGCTGCATTCATATTCATCGGGCCATTAAAAATGTTCCAGCTGTAAACGGCTCTGAAAGGAATATCCAGGGAACAGAGGCTGGGGTGCAAATGGGAATGGCCATGAGTGACAGAGACACACTCCAGATCTCCATCCCTGCACTCGGGCAGGCCTGGGAGCACCGGGGTGTTCCTGGGATGGAGGGATGGATGGAGGGATGGAGGGAGGGATGGATGGATGGATGGATGGAGGGATGGAGGGAGGGATGGATGGATGGAGGGATGGAGGGATGGAGGGAGGGATGGATGGATGGATGGATGGATGGATGGATGGATGGATGGATGGATGGATGGATGGATGGATGGAGGGATGGATGGATGGATGGATGGATGGATGGATCCATGGATGGATCCATGGATGGATCCATGGATCCATGGATCATGGGAGCTCCCCAAAGCTGCACAACCACCCCTTCAGGGTGGGCTGGTGGCTGATGGGGTGTGCAGGCTCTGCTGGGTCCCCAGTGTCACTCCAGGCCGGGTCGCCGGGGCTGTCCCTCACTGATGGACGCGCAGTGACCACGGGGCTGGAGCCAAAGGGCTCCCAGGATTCCTTCTGGAGCTCAGCCACGACCTGGATCGTGTCAGGAAAGCAGAACCTGGTGGGTTCAGGGTGAGCAGCACCGGCGAGCAGCTCTGTACCTGCACAGGGGGAGTTCAAACCCTTCCCTGATGCCACGAGAACACCTGGAAACACCCTTTGGCATTTGTTCCAAGCCCTGAAATGAGGGATGGGGAGAATGCGCCGGGAAGGAGGCGCTGGAGAAGACGAGGAAACACTGCACCACTCAAGGAAACGTGCATGTCAAACCAGGCTGGGTTTGGAAACCCCACCGAGCCCAATGCCAGCGTCTGTTCCAGAATTCATACCGAAAACAAATCTCCACAAACTGCAGGGCTCTCTTCAAACCCCGGCTCTGTGTTCTCTGTGCTTTCTGCTGGTGTCTTTGAGATATTTTATAGCTCTTGCATCACATTACCTGGTGATCTGCCCATCGGCCCCACAATCCCCGCATTGTCTGCGGCCCCGTGTTTGACAGCGAGCTCTATTAATGTGCTGCGCCGGGCCAAAAATGTGTCAGGGCTGCGAGGGGGCGAGCGCAGAGCGCCTTTGATGTGTGAGTGACAGGGCTCATGTGGCTGTGGGCTGCGGGAGCAGGGCTGGAGCAGCGCTGGGGCACGGGGGGAGCTGTGGGTGCAGCTGTGGGTGCAGCCCTGCCAGGGCAGGATCACTGGGATCACTGCTCTGCCCCTTCTCAGCGCAGTTATGGCCTTGGAACCTCGGCCTTTTAACTCTCTCTCCCTCCTCCTGACGGTGCCCGTGCAGGAAGGGGATGGATCTTGTTTATGCTGAGCAGAGCTCAGCTCAGTTAGGTCGATGGAGCCAAATCAAGGGCGATTTCTGCTCGATGGAGCTGCGAGCGGGTCTCTGTAAAACCAGCGCAGGTTGTTTCTCTCGCTGACAGATGGCTCGGGGAAGGTAGGGGTGCCTCGTCATCTTCGCACACTTTGGCAACATTTTGTGTAGCTTCTCCTGTCAATAAAATCTCATTTGAATTGACCTGAATTGACAGATAACTATTGACTTGAACAAGAGATGGATCCAGTCAATAAGCTCTCATGCCTCAGGGCATAAGCCAGTCACTAACTCAGGGAAGGTTAGAAGGAAATATCCCTGATGTGTTGATTATTCCATAAAATTGTCCACTAGGAGGATTTATGGACATTTGGTTGCTCACAAATACAACATACAGGACTGTAGGGACCATTAACCTGTTCTAGTCCAACACTTCTGAGGTTCTGCAACCCTGAGCGTCTTTACAAGAATTGTAGAAGAAAAATTGAGTATTGATGCTGTTTAAAAGCTTGGAAAGAAGAATTTTGTTGTTGAATCTTAATCTAAATACCAGAACCTGAGATGTTCTTTCCCTATTTTCCCTGTAGTTGTCCCACTCAGAGCTTTTGGTGCCTGAATATAAAATCAGAGCTGAGTTTTGCGCCTCATCCTTGTGCTTTGCACCCTGGAGCACCCGAGGTTTGGAGGAGCGAGCTCCTTGGTTCCAGCAGGTGGTGGGTGCTGGAGCTGTGGTCCCACCCATGTGCTGTGGTTGCTCTCCAGAGGGTTTTTGGTGCTGTCTGAGTCCTGCCCTGGCCCCTCAGGCCTTGGGAATTCCAGTGCACGGGAAGGAAGCTCCAGCAGAGAGAGCAGGGCTCAGCTGGGAGGTTGTTACCAAAGTGATGCCAAAAACATCCCCCGGAGCTCAATTCCGGAGTGCTCCCGATGGAGGGAACGGCTTGGGCTGCCTGCAGAGCCCTGGGAGGGGAGCTCGGGGTGAACCCATGGAAGGGGAGAGCTCCAGGTGATCCCCTGGAAGATCCAGGTGAATCCATGGAAGGGAAGATCCAGGTGAACCCATGGAAGGAGAGCTCCAGGTGAACCCCTGGAAGGGGAGAGCTCAGGGTGAATCCATGGAAGAGGAGAGCTCAGAATGAACCCCTGGAAGAGGAGAGCTCAGGGTGAATCCATGGAAGGGAAGATCCAGGTGAACCCCTGGAAGGAGAGCTCCAGGTGAATCCCTGGAAGGAGGGCTCAGGGGGAGCCCCTGGAAGGAGAGCTCCAGGTGAATCCCTGGAAGGAGGGCTCAGGGTGAACCCCTGGAGGGGAAGATCCAGGTGAACCCCTGGAAGGAGGGCTCAGGGTGAGCCCCTGGAAGGAGAGCTCCAGGTGAACCCCTGGAAGGAGGGCTCAGGGTGAATCCATGGAAGGAGAGCTCAGGGTGAATCCATGGAAGGAGAGCTCCAGGTGAACCCCTGGAAGGAGGGCTCAGGGTGAGCCCCTGGAAGGAGAGCTCAGGGTGAACCTCTGGAACTCTCCAGGAGCCCCTCGGAGGGCAGTGACCCCCACCAGGCCACCGACAGCCCCTGAGGACCTGGGGAGAAGCCGTGTCTGACGTTTTGTGCCCTGTGTGTGAGGTGAGGGCAGAAGCTGCCCGGCTCCCGGGGCTGGCTCTGCCCGGGGGCAGGCGGGGCTGGCAGGTGCCACGAGCTGTCCCCTGTCCCTTTAAGCCACCGGCTGTCCCCCGCTCCCAGCACGGGAGGCTGCCTGTCAGCAGGGAGCAGAAAACAGATTGTGACACAGGGCAGTGATTTTTTTTAACAATCCTATTATGAAAGACAGAGTGCTCCCATTTCCTTTGCAGCTTTTATCAAGACTTAAATTGCTGCCAAGGGAGAAGGGGGGTGAGGGGAACCTCACCGCTTTTATTTTATTTTTAATTTTTTTAAGAAAGGATTTTTGCTTAGTTACTAAATTCCTGCCTAAGTCTCCTCCGAGCAGAGATCCAACAGTATCCCTATTAAATTATATAGAGCGAGTCCAGTCCTTGGCTGTCAGCGGGACCCATCAGTCCTAATTTATCGCCCCAGGAAACACAGTACAATTATGGTAATAAATAATAATAGGATTCAGTACATGACAACATGAATGATGGAGCCTCTCAGAACTCATTTACATTGCTTTGTGTTGCAATCACCCTGCTTCTAATGTAATGCCAAGCAAATGAGCCTTTTTGAATATTGTGCAATCTATTGCAAGTCAACTGGCACAAAACTCACTCAATAAATCATGTTCAAACACATGCCTCTAATGACAGGTAAATCAACAATGAAGTAATTGCATTTAATGTATTGAAATACTGGACAAAAACAGTGACCTCGAAGTGACTTTTTGGAGAGGGTTTGGTGTAGCTGCAGTGGCAGAGGGGTGCTTTCCATCGGGCCCTCCTTGCTCAGATGCACACGTGAGCATCGCTGATGCTCTCCCTGTCCCAGCCCGGCAGGAGCAGCCCCAGCAGGGCCCAGCCCAGCGCAGGGACGGCCCCAGGGATCGATTCCGTGGCTGAGCAGTGCCAGGGGCTCTCTGTGACACAGCAGAGGCAGCTCAGCCCCGCAGCTCCGAGCGGGGGTTCTGCCCTGTTGCTTCCAATTGCCTCGGTTCACTTTCCCCAATTTCCGTGTTCCATTGCTTTCAGCAGAAGAGGGAAAAGCCGTGTTGGGCTGTGAAGCTGCTGCAGCACCTCCCTGAGCTCCTCGCGTGGTTTCTTGTGTGCTGGGGTGGGTTTCTGGTGGGTTTTGGGGTTGTTTTTTCCTAGGAGGCTGGAGAGGGTGGGAAGAAGTGGCCTTAGCAAAGCAGTCCCTCGGTTGTTGCTGCCCCATAAAAACACAATATGAGCAGAGGAAACTTTTAAGATTCTGTTTGAAGGCTGATGAAGAAACAACTTTGCAGATTTTGGCTCCGAGTTTATTCCCTTACCCTTCCCTTGCAAGGGAATTTGGCAAGTGTCAAAGGTCTCCTTGGATTCTTCAGGCAATGGAAAGGTTTTACATATCCCCAGGCTTGACTGTCTCTGCTGATAGCTCCCATATGATAGAGACTGATTAGCAAAATGTCTAGAGCCAGGACAAAAGAACTATTAACTACGGAAAAAAGAAAACAACGAGAAATTTCTGTAATTTCAGAAAATTGTTACCAGTTGTACCTGCCACCCCGTTCGTTCCGCGGCAGTAGGAATGTCAGGATACAATCACTCCGTTTTCCTGGACACCGGGACTCCGGGATCTCAGTTACAAACGCTTCCAGTGCCGATCCCGTGGTGCCTGTGCAGGGCTTTGTTTGGTTCCCTCCTCGCTGCTGGGATGGATTCCTGTCATCCCTGCAAGCGTGGCAGGTATTTGGCATCGGGCTCCCTGCTGCCACAGCTCACTGCCCAGAGGGAACCCTTCACAGCCCGCAGCCCAAACCCAGGCCGGGCTGGAGGTGGCTCTTTGGTTTGGGTTTTCCTGGGAATCTCACATAAAGCTGTGCTCTGAACTTCTGTGAGTTTTTGTTGCTGTTTTTGAGGGCCACCACTGAAAAAGCCAGAGCTTTTGGGATGTGGTGGCGGGAATCTCAGCCTGGATAAAGGCTGAGCCCGGGTGTGACCTCGGAGGTGATGGAGGGGCCAGAGATGGGTGTTGGTTTGAGCCCGAGATTTGGCTGGGGTTTGGTAAACTCGGATTTCCTGCAAGTGAGCAGGGCTGTGCTGTTACACGTGTGTGACACGCCTGTGACACGCCTGTGACATGCATGATCACACACATGTGACACACCTGTGACATGCATGATCACACACATGTGACATGCCTGTGACATGCCTGTGACATGCCTGTGACACGCCTGATCACCATGTATGACACACACGTGTCCCACACGCCCCAGCTGGGTCCCAGCGCGTGGCTCCCGCGGCGTTTCCTGGCAGGGACAATTCCTTTTTCCTGCTCCCCTTCCCGATCCCATCCCGGTGGATCCCCGATCCCATCCCGGTGGGATCAGCTCCCGAGCAGCCCCCGCTCCCCNTGGCAGGGACAATTCCTTTTTCCTGCTCCCCTTCCCGATCCCATCCCGGTGGATCCCCGATCCCATCCCGGTGGGATCAGCTCCCGAGCAGCCCCCGCTCCCCTCCCAGCTCCCGGTTCCAGTGCCCAGCGCTGGCCGTGAGGGCCCGGCCGGGCAGTGATGGATGGCCGGGGGTCACTGCGCTCCACCTTTCCCACCGCGGCGCTGGAGCACACCCAGGGCCCAGCTGGAAGGGATCGAGGGTCTGAGCGTGGGGAATAAAGGGCTGGGACCATCGGGAGCTGCAGAGGGCCCCAGGCAGGACAAAAGGGAGGAAATGCTGCCCGTGCAGATTTGGGGTTCTGTTCCCCCTGTCCTCACAGCGAATCCAGGAGAGCTGCTGCATTGACTGCTCTGGAGACAGGGAGGGGGCAGCCTGTAAGGATTTGGGGAATAGTGGAGGAGGATTTGGGAACTGGGAGTGCTCCTTTTCCTTGGCTGTCCCTCTGCCACCCGTCCGTCTGTCCGTACCCACTGCTCCGAGGACATTGTGCCACTGCAGAGGTCGAGGTTTATGAAACACTGGGAAACAGGGAATAAAATGGATGTTCTGGGGTCCCTGCAGTGAGCACACGTGCACCAGGGTGCTGCAAGCTGGGCCTGGACTCGGGTCCTTTCTCTCACCATGTGCACGTCTGGTTCCCCTCCAGGGCCTCGTCTGTGCCCAGAAGTTTTGTCTTTTTTAAGAAGTCTTGAAGGCTCTCTCAGCACAGTAAATCATTGTGAGAACAGAGGTTCGGTTTCAGGCTGGTTTAAGGTGAATTAAGAGATTAAGAGCAGCGCCTCAGCCTTTGTGCTGGGTTACTAAGTCAGTCACAGATTATCCACCGACATGTCAGAGGCATCATCACCTCGCTGTGATTCAGCAGCCGCTCTTCACAGGCACAAATGCAGAGGAACGTGCTGGAGCTCGCCGTTTCTCACTGAGCTTTAGTGCAGCTTCACCTTTGTTTGCTCTACCGACGCTCGGTGGCTCTGGTGACTCACAGCGAGAGTGTCACTGCACTCGAGTCTCTGCAGGAGATGTGAAATGTTGTTGTTGCCCTACTTTGCAGAATGAGGAGATTCAGTGAAAATGGGAGAAATCAGTCCAATAGCACTCAAGAAACTGGCAATAAAGAAGGCATGTCAGTCACTTGTAGGAACAGAGGGAGATTTTGGATTTAATTCACCTCAAATTTCAGTTGATTCTGCACAAGTGAGTAGCGATTTTTGATTCACTGCAGACAAGAAAAAATGCTGATTTTGCTGGCTGAGTCAGCTCCGAGAATCTGATTTGGGTATGGCAAGGTTTATTCTTTTGTTATTATAACAAAATAAATAACAAAAAGATGTTCATGAGAAGGAAAGGTGAGATCTCCTCTGAACCGAGCCGACCTCTCTCTGCTGTGAGGGTGCGACTTCACACCGCGAGAGGCTCCTGCGTGTGGAGCCAGCTGGGTTTGAGATGGCACGAGGGAGGAAAGGAGAATGAGCTGATGCAGTGAGAGTTTCCAGGACCTTCTGGAGCAGCGAGGCAAAGTCTGCTCCTGTGAATCACTGGTTCACACTCAGCCTCCCCCCAGGGCCCTCCCCAGGCTCACGCTGCCGTGTCCATCAGTGACTCAACGCTGTGCTTTGCCCTGCTTCCCTCCAGAGAGGGTTTTGCAGCCCAGCAGAGCTCACCAGAGGAAAGATTTCCTGGTAATCAGTCTGAATTTTCCTTCGCTGGCTTTCATCACGTTGCTAATTAGCTCTAACCCATTGGCCCGTAGCTCCTCGGTGAAATGGCCTCACAAACCCACTTCCAGCACCTCCCAGGGTCCCATTTCCTCAGCAGTTACCCCTCCCGCTCTCTCATCACTCCCCATTTCTCTGGACAAGCCATGCCCGAGCACTTTTGGTGTCATCCAGCCCTGCTTCCCAAAGCCAGCGCCCTCGGAGCGGGGAGGTCACTCAAAGAATTTGCTGGAGCCTCAAAGATCTCGGGTCAAGATCCAGCAAACTCCATACCCGGGGAAATTGGGTTGCTAGGATCCCAAGATTGTTTATTATGCTCTCAACTTTAATTAGCTGTAAGTAACATCATGTCAGTGTTCTGCCACAAATGCTAAAGCTGTCAAGGCAATTTTACCGAGTCTGGCAGCTTAAATCAGAAACAAGAAAGTCAACATGTCAATAATGGATCTAGACATGATGGATATATTAAAGGGGAAACCTAAAAGTTCTGGACTTCATTATGCTGCCTTCAGCTCTGACAACGTGTGCCAGAGAAATCTGCACCTCGTTGGAAAAGCCCCTTGGAGATGCTGTTCCCAATTAGGGGGCACTTCTGCTCACCTCCAGGCAGCGGGTTTGGGCTGGATGTGAATCAGGGAAAGGGCAGGGGTGGCAGGAACCTGCTCAGGTTCAATTTCTACAAATCGATCTGTGGAGGGAGGCTGGCTGTGGTGAGGCTGATTTTTCCCACCGATGTTGTGCCTTTTTGAAAGCTTCCTTAGAAAGGGATGGACGCTTTGGAGGTGCCTGTATTTGCCTGTAGAAGTTTTTGGGTGAGAGCCTGAGCAGGGAGTCAGGAGGAGATGATGGACCCATGGCTGCAGGGGATGTGTGTGGGAGAGGGAAAGTGCAGGAACCAACTTCCTTTCTATTTCATCAGTCAATGGTTGTTTATTTTCTGACATGTCCCACTCCAAGTGTATTTTGGCTTGTGTGTCATACATATGTCTATGAAAATTAAGCAGATTTGCCACGGTCTGACAACGTTAATGCTGCTCTGAAAATGTAAACAGATGTTTTAGGAGCTCTCAGGTCGTGGGATCACCGCAGCTGCGTGCGCGTGTCAGGGGCTCTCCGGTACCTGGTGGGAAAGTGTCCATGTGTCCTGAGGTGGGGCTGGCAGCAGGGAACGGCTTCTTTTACACCAAAGAATGGCTGACTCAGTGTTTGTTTTACAATCTGGAAGCGGGATAGTTCTGCAGAGCAAAAGGACTAAAGAAATCCAAAGCTTTTAGTGGAGCTGAACCACCCTTCAGCAAACTCCGTGTGCACCTGCCAAGTGCGGAGCTGCTGGAGGCCCCATGGGCTGGAATAATGACTGCAGCTCCCCCTCGGCCACGGGCACAGAGCTCTGGGGCAGCCAGGGCCCTGTGCCCACTGTCCCCTCGGGCAGGGTGACCCCAGGCAGGCCCCAGCTGGGGCGGGAGCAGGAGGGACAGGTTTGGTGACAGCGATGCTGCTCCTGTGCTGCCACGGGCACCCACCGGGGCTTTGCACTCTCTGTTCACCCTTCCAGCGCTGGGCAGGCTGGGGGGGCCCTCGGGGGGCCACGGCCTCACCTTTTGGGGGATCTACAACCATCTGTGCTCCGAGTTTTAGTGCTGAGGTGTCCCTGGCCCCTCGCTGTACCCGTGTGCTGCAGGGCTGGTGCTGCTGTGTGACCCCCATAGCTGCTGCCCCCAGACCCTCCTCCTGCTGCCCCCAGACCCTTCATCCTGCTGCCCCCAGACC
>VWZT01016594.1:53685-64858 GCA_013397055.1 Pachycephala philippinensis | reverse complement strand
GCCGGTGACATCCCCGCTGCTGCTCTGCCTCCTGACTGCTGCTGGATCGAGCTTTACCTGTCCCAAAGCCTCTGTTCCCCTCCCGGTGCCCTGTGCCTGGCTCACAGAACCTCCAAGGGCACGGGTCCCTCAGGGGTAGGTGGTGGCGTGTGGAAGGACCATCAGAACCTCCCCAGGACAGGGCAGCGCTGGCTGCTGGACACCTGGACCTGTCCCGTGCCTCCTTCTAGTTCAAGGTGGGATTAGGATTGGGATTGGGATTGGGATTGGGATTGGGATTGGGATTGGGATTGGGATTGGGATTGGGATTGGGATTAGGGTTGGATGATCTCTAACCAAAACCATCCCAGGATCCTCTGACTCCTGGCAGCTCCAAAGCTCAGCTCAGTGCTGTCCCTCTGGGCTGCCCACCCTGCTCCAGGAGGTGGAACACGGCTGGAGAGAGGGCAGGGAGGTGGGAGCTGTGTCAATCCCTGCTGGAGTTCCCACAAAGCACTGACCCCTGGGGCACCCCAGACACCCTGGTGCTGTGCAGCAGGAGCTCAGAAATGTGTCCAGAGCTGGCTCCATCCTCTCTGGTCCCTGGCTGCCCTTTGTCCCCTTCCCTTCCCCTGCAGCATCTCCACAGCCCGGGGCCCTCCTGCTCTGCTTCCATCGGGGTCTCTGGGGCATCATTTATTGCTGTGCCCGAGGAGCCTCAGCAGATTCACGTCCCAGGTGAGGCTGGAGGATGCCAGCTCAGGCCAGGGATGACAGTGGAGGCGGTCACAGGGATTTTAATTTGTGCTTGCACTTCCCCTCGGGGAGCTGGGAGGAGGAAAAACGCGAGGCTCACCCCAAACCCAGCGCCAGGTCTCGAGGAGTGCTCGACGTGGGTGGCTTTCAGAGGGATTATTTATCCACTTAGGGCTAAATATGTGTTTACACGGTCTGATGGAGTGGAACTCTTACTTGTATCAACTGTGCCTCGTTCTTGATGCCTTTTGGCCAAAATTTTCTTAAGTGGCCACTGGATTTGGGACACTCTGCTTAAGAGAGGCTCAAGTTTCTGAGCACAGCCACTGAGCTGCTGGGGAACTGAGTGGGTGCTCAGGTGCCTCAGGGTGGATGGTTCAGAGAGTGGAATCCTCTCTCTGCTCACAGAGAACTCCTGGAAACACCAACCCTGCTCTGGGATAAGCCCTCAGCTGTGGGATGCTGTGGGTGCTCCAGGGAGGGACCCTGGGTGGGACCAGGTGAGGACCCGACCCAAAGGAGCTGAGCCCCGCCAAAGACCCCTGAGCTGAGCCCAGGCAGGGTTTGAGCTCCCCTCAGGTGGGGCAGGGAACCTCGGAGCTGCCGGGGATTGATGGAACCGATGGAACCACGATGGCAGTGCCAGGAGCAGAGTGAATAACCCTCGTGGAGCCCTCAGCGAGGGAAACCATCAGAGAGCCAGAGCCAGCAAAACAAACCCAATTCCATGTGTCAATCCCAGATATACACACTAAAAATACACACAGGGAGAGAGCGGGCATGCGCTGGAGAGGGAATGCAAAAACCTTATAAATGGGGAAGCAAAACCCACTCATTTCCCACACAATCACAAACCTGGGGGGAACAAAGGAGCTGGGACCTGGGGCCATAAACATCCAGGGAAATGCAAACCTTTCTGGGGCGCAGATGGCTGCTGCTTGGGTTTTATTTTTCTGTTCTATACCTTTGACAGCTAAATTCAGTCATTTGTGAACAACGTGGCCATAAAAATGAGTAATAATGATTGCAGGTATCTTACTTTTGGTTTAATGGGCTCTGGAGTGATGCTGAGGAGCTGCTCCCACCCTTGGGGGGCAGAGGGGGTTCGGGGCTGGGCCCGTGGTGGCTGCTCACGAGGCTCCCACAGCAGAATCTCACCAGCTGTGCATGGGGTTACGCAGCTCTGGCTCCAAACTCCAAATTAATGCTGTCCTCAGCTGCACTGCCTCAGATTGGATTGCACAATCCTGTTGCTGACACAGCTCGGAGCTCTGTGCTCCCCCCCAGCCAGAGGGGTGGGCTCGCACAGATTCTATCAGATTTTCAACTTTCCCCTCATTAATTATTTCAGTTCTGTCAAACTTGAGCAGAGTTAGGGCCTCCTTGCCAGCCTTAATTGCCTGTGTAAAACTCTCACTGAGAGACTTTCAGAGGGGTAAAAATGCATCTTCCAGGACCTGGGAGGGGCTCCAGGCTTCTCTGCGAGGGTTTCAGTCTGTTCTCATCCACAGACTCGCTATAAACCCTGGGGGAATCCAAAAAATCCCCTTTACCTTCCCAGAGAAGGTACTTCACCTACATAAACTGCTTTGAGCTCCTCAGATTAAGGAAATTCAAGGTGATATTGTTTATTTTCAGAGCTTTTCCACACTGAGCACTGTGTGAGCACCTCGTTATTGCCACGGGTGCTAATTCTGGGGTAGGGGAGCTGAGTTGCAACAGCAACACGGAAGCTAAATATAGAGAACATCTAACAGAACCACAAACTCCATCCCCAGCACTGCAATTTTAATGAGATTATGTTTAATCCTTCTGTTGACACTTCTGCCAGGGCAGCACAAAAGAAGGGGGTTTGTCTGCATCCCCCTCCCACAGAGCTGAGCAGTTTGGCCCCGCTTTTAGGAATCTCCCCAAAATCACCTGGCCAGAGATGGCTCTGGCTGGAGCAAAGGGCATCCAAGGGCTGACTCTGCCTGGAGCTGAAGGATTTGTTGGCTTGGAGCTTGTTTAGGGACACATCCCAAAACACATGGGCCAGAGCCTCACATCAGCTGCTGACTGACAGGATATTAGACAATGCTGAGAATTAATCTGGCTCTGGCAGGGAGATTTGCCAGGCTGGAGGGCTGAGACAAGCACCACGAGCAGGAGATCCAGCTGCTTTGCTGAGGATGGAAATTAATTGTTTGGTGAAAAAGCAGTGGGGGAAAAACCCCAGCCACAACATCTCGAGTCCTGTTTTGAGGGCTCGAACTGCTCCCGGCTCAGTTCAGTCATTCTGGGGTGGAAATTGTCCTAAAACTCGGCACTGGGGCACACTTTGGGCAAAGCCTTTGCTCCGTTCAGCGGCAGAGTTTTGTTCTGAGCCCCAGGGAGGAGCTGTCCCCTCCCTCCAGGTGCTCCAAACCCCTGGGCACCAATCCCTGGGTGTTCCAGGGCTCAGAGCCCTTCCCCTGCCCCCGGGAGCTGTGCCAGGGCTGGGCACAGAGCCCCAGTGCCCCCGGGCTGGGCAGGGCACAGCAGGGCACGGAGTTATCCACGAGTTATCGCAGTTATCCGACCTCCCAGCGTTTGGAAAAGGCATCTCCAGGGGTGAGAACGAGCCCGGAGGGAGCAGAGGGAGCAGGGACAGCCCTGGCAGCTCCGGAGCTGTCACTGCCTCCCCTCAGCGCCGTTTGTAGGGCAGCGATGGGGGTTATTGAGCAGATCCAATGTTAAGGTAACATTTTGTGCCATGCCACATTCCACGGGCTGCTGAGGACCAGGGATTGTCCAACAGGGAGAGAGAATGGCTCTGATGAGCTCAATTAGGGCTTTGTCCATGGGCCAGGGGTCTGTGGCTCAGGAGGGGTGGCTGTGGCTCTGCTACCGCCCTTCCCTGGGCAGGGACAGGGAACACAAAGCTCTCGGGGCTGGGCTGTGCCCTCAGCTCGCCAGGAACATCCTGCAAACAGCTCCTAGAACGTGCAGGAGTTCCATTCGAGAGGTGCCAGGCAGCACCAGGCACAGCTTATCAGCGCCTTATCAGCAGCAGGAGGGGCGGGTTCAGGCTCCCTGCTCCCCGTGCCACAAGGAGATCTCCCCACAGAGCCCCGCTGGGTGCCACAACTCCTCCCCTGCTGCTCCGTGCCACAGCCAGGACGCTGAGCTCTGATCCCGGAGTGATTTCTCTTAATGTCTTTATATAGATGAGTTAACTCGAAACCTTTCCAACATAAGCATGTTTTTCTGTTCCTTCATCCTGACCTTGGCATTTTCTTTCTCCACTCCAAGTTCTCTGCTGTCCTCTGGCCAGCTTTGCCGCTCGTTTGTCAATGTTATTATTGAATTTTCAAATGCCAGTAGTGCACATAAATCAATGGCTGGCTTCTCCCCAGTGGCATATCCCTGCCACGTGTGGTCATTCATTTTTTTTAATAAGTCCTCCTCTCCTTTCACCCATTTATAAAAATGCATCTTGTTCTGCTGCTGCCGTCCATCATCCGGGGAGTCCAGCTATTTGTTGCCCCTGAGTGCTTATTCATCAACGTTTTCAAAAGCAAAATCACTCTTCGCCTCCTGCTCTTATTGTGCCATCAATCTCGACTGGGGATCAATAAACCTGGCTTTGGCAATTTTTCCCCCACCGCTCTGGCTGCCTCTCCCGAAGCCTGGCCTTTGGATTTGCATTTTTAGCAGCTCCTGGGAGGGGACGATGGCAGAGGGAGGAGCAGGAGCTCCCCTGCTCCAGGGTGGCATCGCCTGGTGTCACCTCACCCGAGAGCTCCACACTCACCTCTGTCCCTGGGCTTTGGCCCCAGAGCTGGACATGGGACAGCAGAACCCCGGCCACAGCTGAGCCCCGGGCAGCAGAACTGGGTGAACGTTTTTTTCCCAAAAAAACATCGTTTGAATGAGAAACAGCTTTTCCCCAAGAACTGAAATTTCTGTTGAAAAGTGGTTGTTGTTTTTCAAGAACAACAAACAAACCCAAAAACCTCTTTCTAAAAAACTTTCCTCTTTCAAATACACACTTAAAAGGCTGACATTTATTTTTGAAACTGTCTCCAAGAAAGCAGACTATTTTATTTTTTGACCAGAAATGTTTCCCAAAGCTGAATATTTTCACAACTTTTGAAAAAGCTAAATGTTGCAGTTATCAGTTTTATCTTTTTGTCAAAATTCTAAAAAAGAAAAACCCTCTCTGGAGCTGAAAAGACTTTCAGCAACATTGATCATCTCCTAAAATTTTCCAGGCTGATCTGTGCAAGCAGTGGGACTTTGTGACTTGTGGAGCTGTCAGGCCCAGGGGGAGCCTGCAGGAGCTGGGGTTTGGGGTTCATCCTCTCCAGGGTCCTTCCCTGGGCTCTCTCAGCCTGTCCCTGTGAGGGGAGCCCAGGGCAGGGCACAGCTCCGAGGGAAGGGTCCCTCTGCCCTGCCTGGCACAGCCCAGCTGCCCAGGACATGCTGCTGGCTCAGCTTGGTGCCCCCCAGGACCCCCAAACCTGCCCCCAGTACAGCTCAGTTCAGGGGTTACTCCCCCTGGGAGCAGGACTCTGCTCCTCCAGCCCATTCCCTTCCACCAACCCTTCCCTGGAGGGCTGGGGCAGCTCCTGCCCCAAATTCCCCAGCCCAGGGAGGGAAGCAGCAGATGGAATCCTGTGCCAAGGCAATAAATTCAGGCCACAATCAGTAACATTTTGTGGTTTGACACTTAATTGATTAACTAATTTGAGGCAACAAGATTTAGTGTAGCTGCAGATTAGTGTCGAAGGGATAATTAGGGCTGAGCTGCCGCTTCCAGAGGCGGCGGCCGCGGCTGGGAGCCGCAGGAGCGGGGCTGGGGCTCAGCTTCAGGGAGAGGCCCTGCCTCGGCACCCAGGGATTGCAGCAGAAAGGTCAGGCACTGACTTATCAGCATAGACAAAATCCCTTCCCATAATGTATGTGTTTATTCTCAAATTAAATATATTAATGTATTATTTGTTCTTAAAATGTCATTCAATAGATGGTGGGCTTAGGTTTCCTGGCAGACCTTTGAAGCTTAAAGAGTAATGTAATAATAGCACATTAATCCATAAGCTACACAGGCTGCTCCCAGCAGGCCCCAAACTCCACAATTCAGCCTCCCAAGCTCTGAAGCTGCTGCGTCTGTTTCTAGGAATTTCTGCCGAACAGCAGCGGGCTTGGTGGAGCCTCTCCTGCCAGCTCCAGCCCCAAACCTTGCCCTTGTGCCCCCATCACCCTCCGGGTGCTTTCCTGGGCACTGCCCGGCGTGTCTGTGCCCCTGGCCGTGCCCATCCCTCCCATCGTGGGCTGCAGGCTCCCTGTCCCTGTCCCTGCTGAGCCCGGGGCTCCCGAGCCAGAGCTTGGTTTGGGCCAAGCCCCAGCTTCAGCAAGAGGAAATGCTGCATTTGGACTTTTCCCCAGGCTGAATTCTTGGCAAGAGCAAATCATCTCTTGGAAAAAAAGAAAATAAAAAAACTCCTCTTGAAAGAATGTCTCCATCTCTTCTCCAAATCACCCATCCATCTCTCTGTTTGTGTGTCTAGAGTTGATAGCTTGAGAGCTATCGAAATGCCAAACCTGATGTTTTGGAGAGCTTGGAACCCATCTCTGAACTGCTCTGATTTTAATTCTGCAAGTCTTAATACTTGATTGACAAATACAGCTAAACAATCCATCATCCATCTTATCTGAAAAATGTAACCTTTTTCTGTTTATGGAACATGCACATGTGGAACATGTTTTTCTTTCGCTCTCTATTTATCCCATTTACCCAGGGCACTGGGATTTTTCCTTCCCGTGCTGGTTTGGGCTGGCTCTTCCCACCTTCCCCTGGCTCCCCTTCCACCTCTGACCCTGCAGAGCTCAGGTGGGTCCTGTGGGGAGGCAGGGCTGAGGAAAGGGGCCCTGGAAGTGTCCCAGGGAAAGGGAATGGAAAGGAGATTTGTGCCCACATCTCCTGGGACACCAGCACCTGGGTGGGTGGAACCCCACAGCTGGGCACCAGCCAGGCTGGAGCACCCATTCCCAGCCTCACCCAGGCTGGCAGGAGGATGGAGGAGCCAGGAGCCCACCCCAGTGTCCTGGCAGGAGGATGGAGGAAGGATGGAGGAGCCAGGAGCCCACCCCAGTGTCCTGGCAGGAGGATGGAGGAGCCGGGAGCTCACCCCAGTGTCCTGGCAGGAGGATGGAGGAGCCGGGAGCTCACCCCAGTGTCCCCCTTGAGGTTGTTGTGGCCTGCTTTGTTTATCCCCATGGACAGTCTGGGTTTGGCCTCTGGCCGGAGCCTGTGGGCGCTGCCAAAGCGACAGGAACAGATATTTTCTTCATTTTCTCACCTCTTAAGATAAATGTGAATCCTCTGTTGTTCCAGGCAGCCTTGGTGGGCTGCCAGCGCTGCGAGAATATCCAACAAAAATTGATGTTGAGAGCTGCTGACCACTGTGGATGTTCTCACCACCAGTGCTGGCAATTATTAAATGGGAGTTGTTGCTGTAATGGTGAAAGAAATGGTTGTTAACTGAGAAGGCAAATTAACATGTTCTGCAATTTCACATTTGGGGACGAGTTTAACATCCTGGGGATGCTGGAAGAGCCAAGGAGGGAGCAGAGCTGGGGACAATCCCTGCACATCCAGCCTCCTGCAGCCCTGTTCCATCCCAATCCCGCCCAGAACAGCTCCTCTGCTCTGGGAGAGGCTCGGCTCTGCTCTGAGAGGGGCTCAGCTCTGCTCTGAGAGGGGCTCGGCTCTGAGAGGGGCTCGGCTCTGGGAGAGGCTCAGCTCTGCTCTGAGAGGGGCTCGGCTCTGCTCTGAGAGGGGCTCTGCTCTGAGAGGGGCTCGGCTCTGCTCTGAGAGGGGCTCTGCTCTGAGAGAGGCTCAGCTCTGCTCTGAGAGGGGCTCGGCTCTGCTCTGAGAGGGGCTCTGCTCTGAGAGGGGCTCGGCTCTGCTCTGAGAGGCTCGGCTCTGCTCTGAGAGGGGCTCTGCTCTGAGAGGGGCTCGGCTCTGCTCTGAGAGGGGCTCTGCTCCGAGAGGGGCTCGGCTCTGCTCGCACATGGAAATGTGGAAATAAATATCTGCTCAAACGAGTGAGTTTGGCAGGAGGGAAATTCCTTCCCCCTCAGCTTCCCAGAAGTTGCTGTGCTCCCCTTCCCACCCCCTGGCAGGGACAGCAGACCCCAGGCTGTCCCCGGGTCCCTCCCAGGCCGGTCCCTCCCCGGCAGGGCAGGACAGGGGTGGCCCCGGCCCCTCCTGGGCTAACCCCGGATCACGGAGCCAGAGGGGTCACCGAGGGAACATGCTGGGCTCCTTCCCTTCAGCCCTTGTAATGGCATTAGCAATGACTGTTTCTTACTCAATCATACTCCCAAAGGATTTTCAATAAACTTTTTATGTGCCATAACTGTTACATTAAATAAAGCTGAAAGTATTGAGTAAACTGACTGTAAATCACTTTAGATGCCTTGGAATTACATTAAGTGTGAGAATTATGGATCTTTTGCTGCTTGCAGAAACAGAGAGACGACAGAGCCAGAAATTTTTATGCTCCCAACCCTTCTGAAGGTTTTTTAAATTACTTTCTTATGCCATACAAGGGGCTTCTCCTCCCGTCAGTGGTGTGCTCAGGGACATGTTAGGGCCAGCTCCCATCCCTGGGCTGCAGGATCCTGTGGTGCTGCGGAAGTTTCCCTTTCCATCGAGCTGGTTTGGTTTCTCAGCCTGGAACTGGTGATTAAACGCTGGGCAGGGGCTGCTTTAGCAGAGCCGAACAGGCTGCGAGGTTTTATTGCATCAGGAGTGATTTTCTGCTCAGAGCCCGACAGCCAATGCCTCAGCAATACAAATATGTATTTTGGTATCAATAAATGCTGAGGAAACATCCCCTGTCTCTCCCCTTCAGGCACCCCGGACTTGGCTTTAGCAGGTGTCACTGTTAATGCCCCGCAGAGGAACAGGATTCAATAAAAGCACCACAGGTGAGCCCAGGGCTGAGGGTGGCGATGGAAAGAGGAACCAGGGGCTCAACCTGGGCCAGCAAAATCAGCTTTTCCTCCCTGGGAGCTCCTGGGGAGCAAAGTAGGAGCAGGTTTGTGCTGGAGGGCCTGAATCCAGGGTATCCTGGTGGGGTGGGACTGTGCAACCTCCTCTTCACAGCCAGAAACACGACAGAGGCTGGGAGCACAGAGCTGAGGCCACCCAGCACCACCATGGTCAGCCCTGAACCATGCTCCTCACCTTGTTTGAACCATTCCAGGGATGGGGAACAGCCTCTGTCCTCCAAGGACAGCCCTTTCCATGAAGGAATTTTCCCTTGAGGCCCTTTCCTCTCATTCTGTCCCTTTTTATGTGACTGACCCCGCTGTGTCACACCCCGAGCTCCACCTGGGCAGGATCAGCTGCCGTGGGGGTAAAGGATCCACAGCTGGGCGAGGGTAACGAGGAATTGCCAAACTCAAATCACCTGGGGTTCATTATGCTTGCCCCAAGCCTAATTAGAGTGTGAGGGGGGCAAACTGGACATTGTCACTGCTCTCTGCAGGGCTGAGCTGTGGAGCTCTGTTGGTGTGCCCTTTTCCTCTTTTTCCTTTATTATTTTCTGTTTTAAGCACAGTGAGAGACAAATGGACAGGCTCCCGGTGCTCTGAGCAGCACCAAGGTGACTGCCTGGCAGCCTGGAAAATCTCCCGCTGTCCCTCCTGGAGCCGGAGCTTGACCTTAAGGCAATTCCTGCCAGTTTCTCCGAGGGAACGCGTCCCTGAGCTGCTGCAGGAGCCCGTTTGCCACAGGTAACGCTTTTTACTCGGGATTATGGGTTGTGTGTTTGCCACCAGGCAGAAAAATTCACTGCCTCTCGAGTGATGCGGTAGCTTTGCACGGGAGCAGAGCGATGTTGTTTTTCCATTTGCTGTGTCTGCCTGGGACCACAAAAACATCGTGGTCAGAGCAGAAAGCAGGAGACAAACCAGCGATGGTGTGTAAAATCACAGGCTGGCTGGTTTTAGTGCTGGCTCCCCACGGTTTGGTGTGGGCCCAGGTGAGCTGGGGCTCGGGACGGCGCCGAGAGCCTGAGTCAGCTCTGGAAATCATGTGTTCAGCTCAGATAATGAGATGCTCCCACAGCAGCGGTGTGGGGAGGTGTTTGCTCAAAGCCTCTGGGGATTTCTCAAGCTTTGTTCCGCCGGTTTGTTCCCTGTGATGGTTTCATTCTGACCTGAGAGCAGGGAAGGTGCCCGGGGCCTGGGTGTGGGGCCACTGGGCTGAGGCTGAGGAATCTTCCCTGTGCCTGGTGCTGCCCGGGCTCTGCCTGCAGCCAGAGTGGGGGGCGAGGGTCCTTGGGAGCTGCTGAGGGGGTTCTGTGGTTTTTTAAGGAACTGGAAAACTGTGCAAAAATTGAATCAACTTTGCTGTTAACTTTGGTGGTGGATCTTGAAAATTTCTCTTTGCTATGAAATCCCAGTGGCTTTCTGGAGTTTAGCACCCAGGGGCTGACAGCCCAAATGGACTTCAGTGGTGCCTGGGTGCTGAAAGGTTGTCCAAAAGCTGTTGTGGTCTGATTTCCAGTTAAACCCAGTCCGTGCTGGGTGCCTCCATCACCTGGATCTTTTTTCCAATTCCTCTTCCCATCTCCAAGCCTCTCTTGTTGGATGCTGAGAAATCAGAGCGGCTCAGCAGTGCCCACCTGGAGCTCTGCTGGTTTTCACCAGGGGACACCCAGGGGTGTCTCTGTGCCTGGAGCAGGGGCTGGGAGGGCTCCTGGAAGGGCTCCTGGAGGTGCGGGGTGAGAAGGGATTTCCCCGCCACCCGTTGAGGCTGGAGTGTTTTGTCTCACAAGTGGAATGGCTTTGGCACGTCTGAACTCTCCTCCATCAGCTCCTAAACGCCTGACAGAAAGGTCACGGCCGTGCGGAGATAACGAGGGACCCTGCGAATTAGGAGCAAGAAATAACAGCGTTTAGGGCTGGCTGGAGACTTCAGTGTTCAACATCAGGCTTGGGGAAAAGTAGAAGTGATATTTCCTTTTGACCTTTCTGAAAGAGCCTGAAAGACTCCAGACTGCAACGAGCCGGAGCGGAGAGCCCGGGGGCTGCTGCGGTGTCCCCCCCGCGAGGAGCGGCCCCGGGCGGTGTCCCCTCGCCAGGAGCGGCCCCGGGCCGTGTCCCCCTGAAAGGAGCATCGCCAGGCTCTGTCCCCTCGCCGAGAGCCCTCGGGGCCGTGCCGGGGTACCGGGCCAGAGCTTAGAGGTGACCTGGTCTGGAGGAATTTTGTCCCGGGAGGGCTGGAGAAATGCGTCCCTTGCTGAGAACCTGTTGGCAGCACGTCCCGAGCAGTCTGGGCAGTCACTCCGGCACCTTTTAATCTCCTTTTCTGCCCTCCGGGGTCCCCAGCAGGAGCTGGGGCGCTGCTGTGGGGTGGATCTGCCCCTGCGGGAGCCCTGAGCAGGGCGAGGGGTCACGG
>VWZT01016594.1:38175-52228 GCA_013397055.1 Pachycephala philippinensis | reverse complement strand
TTGTCCCCCGCCCTGCCCCGCAGCAGGGGGACGTGGGGAGCCCTGGGGCTCTGGGGGAGCCCCTGGATGGTCGGTGAGTGCCACAACCCCGGGCTGTGGCTGCGGTCAGGGTGGGAGAGGAGGCATCACCCGCAGTGTGCCAGGGCTTGGCTCACGGAGTGCTCCGGAGCTGGGGAGCTGCTGCTGCTGCTGGGGAGATGCTGACTCACACCTTTCTGCCCAGAAAATGTGCCCAGCCTGGGCCTGGGCCTGTGGCAGAGCTCGGAGAGCTTTCCCAGGGCTGGTGCTGGGCAGTTGGTGTCAGGATCTGAATCTCCAGAATTATTGACTCCTACTTCTTCCCCCGAGGATGTCGGAGCCAATTTCCTCTGACATCACAGCTGGTTGCCAGGGCGATGGGATTGCTGCTCCAAAAGCAGGATTATTACTGAACAGAGAGAGAGGAGTTCTTGGGGAGCAAAATCAATGTTCGCTTGGAAATGTGTCCAGCAGCCACTTTGTCCTTCCCAGTGCCGATGCCCCGTCCAGCCCCTGGAACCCGCTGGGCCCTGTCTCCCTTTTCCTTTTCCTCTCACTGCTGACCTCAGCAAGGACAAAACCGAGGCAAACCATGAGGGTGGAGATCCCACGTGCCCCACAGGGGGTTGGTTTTGGTTCTCAGTGATCAGAGGCACAAAAAGTCCCCAGTGAACCCGGGGCTGATCAGACACAGCCCCGGTGATTAGTGCCACACAAACTCTGCCAAGTGCAGATAGGCATCAGCAGTTGCAAATAGCATATTATCATTGTTATCATTATTATTTGCTGGGTCTCTTGGTCTCTGGATGCTTTAATCCCCCTGCTCTGCAATGGAGATAACAAATCCTCCTTGTCTGATGTGCTTTGAGGGGTGATGAGCTCTGTGGGGCAGGGGCTGCCCCCCCGAGGGCACCTGGATTTGGGGCACTGCCGGTGGGCAGGGAACTGCTGTTCCTGAGTGAGGATGTGCTGAACAGCGAGGGGTCCTGTGATCAATAAATAGATGAAATTACAGATCCAAAGCCAGATGAAAGGCCCGGGCTGTGGGAGCTGGCTGGTGCCAGGAGCAGCCCTCTCTCCCTGTCATTAGCTCCCTTACCCAGCCCCGATGCCATCGCTGCCACAACAGCAATTACCAGCAGATTAGGCAGCATTAAGCACTCTTTAATTTGACACATTGCAATGATCTCCATTCAGCCTTTCTGCTCGAATAACTCTCCATAAATATTTTGTGAGGCTACCAAAATAAACAGGGCCCGGGGAGCAGAGCCCAGGGTGGCACCGGGGATGGATGGGGCTGAGTGGTCAGCTGGGTGTGCGAGAGCCTTGGGGACTGGGAAAATACCTTTGTAAAGCCAAAGGGAAAATTATACCCATAATATATGCCTTGCACCGATGGCAATTTAATAGGGAACATTTTTTAAACAACAACCCAATAAAGAGAGATGGGTATTTATGCAAGAAGTGGCTGCATTAGAAGAAATAATAATTACACTGGAGTTGTGTTCTCTCCCTTTTTTTCCTTCTTTTTTTCTTGTGTGTGTGCTATTAGCCTAGACATTATTCATTAAGTAATGCAATGGAAAACCACTGTTAATACAGCAATAAATCCCACAGGGCCCCATTGCTCCTGAGATAGGATCATTTGGTAATTACAGTGCATTAGAAGTTCAATATTCTTTCATTTTTTTCCCCTCGGCTCCTCGCCCGGGTGAGGGGTGGGCTGTGCTGGGGGGATTCCTGGGCACGCTCCGTGCAGCCCCCATGGGGTCCCTGCCCTGGGGCACGGGGGCTCTGCACCTCCAGGGACAGGGACTTGGGACAGTGACACTCCAGGGACAGGGGAGGAGAGAGTTTGGGTGGGTTATTGATGAGATCTGGGCAAAATAAGGGCTGCTTTCGAGGAATGATGTGGCAGAGGGACACGGACAGAGCTGGGAGCTCTGCTCACCCAAACCACGGAGCCCTGGCTCATCAGAGCAGCTGGGTGGGGTGTGGCATGTGTGATGTCACCCGTGATGTCACCCGTGATGTCACCCGTGATGTCACCCGTGATGTCATGAGTGATGTGGGGTCTCCCTTCCCGGAGAGGGGCTGATGTCAGCAGTAGGGAGATGCCCTGGCTGCCCCCAGAGCTGCTCCTTTTCTCCCTGGTGTGAGGATCTGCCCCAGTGTCCGTCTGGGCTGTCCCTGCCCCAGCAGCAGCCCTGGGGCTGCCAGTGGCCCTGGCACTGACCCTGGCAGTGGCCCTGGAGGGAAACCCCCCCGGGGGAACGAGACAACTCAATTTCCCCTCTCCCGGTGCTCTGTCCATCTGCCCGGCCCTGGGGAAGGCAGTGGCCACAGGAGAGGGGCAGGGAGGAGAGGACAGCCCACCCCAGGGTCTGACTGGGGACATCCCAGGGATGGGGAGCACCCAAGGGTCTGACTGCGGACATCCTGGGGATGGGTGTGAGGGGCTCCCCCAGTGCCCAGGGCGTCACCACGGCTGGGGCTCTGCGGGGTGAAGCTCCCACCCAGCTTGGGGGGTTCAGACTGTGCTGTGGCTGAGCAGGCTCTGAGTTTTTCCTCTGAGTTTTTCCTCTGAGTTTTTCCTCTGAGTTTTTCCTCTAGTGCCACTGGAATGCATCCATGGCAAAATATCTTTTTCCCTGCACCTTCCCCTCGGTGTCATTTCTCATTCTGTGGTCTTGTTCTCCCCTTCCCAGAAGGTTTCCCAGCTCCTCACACCTCCCCAACTCGCTTAATTGGGAGGCTTTGTCAGGGTTTGGGAGTTGTTGTTTTTTTTTTTCCCCTTCTCAATTGCTCAGGGCCAGTGCTTGAAATTAAACTGTCTCTCCAAGTGATGCAAATCAGATAAGAGAAAGCAAACGAGCCCCGTGTGTTCATCTGCAGAATCCTGTTCTGCTGAAACTCCTTCTGTTCCCTTCTGATCTTAGACAGATGTAAATCAAGAGAACTTATTTTAAACCAATGTCAGCAGGAAAAAGCTCAGCAGAAATAACAGAACCACCGGCTCTCGTGTGTTTATCACGCTTCGAGGTAAAATAAACTTTTAGCCCAGCTGAGATCCCTCCAACGCTGTGCAGGCTCTGGTGCAGCTCCCAGTGACACAGGGGCACTGGGAACCGGTCTGGGGGCGTGCTGCAGACTGGGAGGGAAGGGGGGGGATGCGAGGCACACGGGAGGCTGGAGGAAAGGGATGTACAGAGCAGGAAAAGGGCGGCTTTGGGGAGATTTTCAAGCTGTGGCTCAGAGCTGAGCAGGGGCATTTCACCCAGGCCCTGCCCAGGCTCTGCCAGCCCCACCCAGCCTGGGCCCACCCCAAAGGTGGGACCCACCCCAAAGGTGGGACCCACCCCAAAGATGGGACCCACACAGGCCTCTGCTGCTGGAAGCCTTGGGCTGGCCGAGTTTGGGAAGAGCAGCTCAGAGTGACTGTGGGAAGGGAATTTGGGGAGCGGAGCCTCAGATCATGGAGCAGAAGTAAAAAACTGCAGCAGGAACTGATCCAGCAGATTGTGGAGGAGGAGGAGGAGGAGGAGAGGAGCAGGTTCCCTGCCCGTGGTAGGGGCTGGAACAACCTGATCCCTTCCACCCCAAACCATCTCCAGTCCTGTGACCCCCCTGCCCCCGGGTCACTCTGGCACGGGGACACTCAGGACAGGAGTGGTCAGGGGTGCCCGTGGCACAGAGCTGTGGTCACGGCACCGCTCCCACTGCTCGAGTGGCACCAGCACAAAGGAGAAAAAGGGAAAAAAATCACAAGTAAATAAAAAGAAGCCCATTTGCAAATATTGTAAGGAATGCATGTTCTCATACGTGCTGCTATTAAGTCCGTTCGTATCATATCAGCAAACATCATGTCAGCTTGGAGAGGTTCCTACTTATTTCTTTTTCCCTGTGAAATGTTTTTCAATGCCTGAGCGAATCAAAATGAATGTAAATGAGGTTTATTAAGTCAGCCCCACACGGCGCTGTATTGTCAGCGTTTGTAGGCTGTGACAGGTTAGTTATTGCGGCTTGAAGGGAATGTCACAGGCACAGCAGTCTGCAGAGGGAACTTTTTAAAAGAATAATAATAATAACAACAACAACAACAACATCTCAGGACTCTCTGTGGGTGTCTGGGAAGTGAGGTGGGGGCTCTGCAGGGCACTGCCAGCCCGGCTCTGGGCACGGGGCTGTGCTCAGGTGGCACCCTGGCTGTGCTGGGGCAGCTCTGGGCTCCAGAGTCCTTTCCTCTCCTGGTTCCACACAGCACCGATCCCCAGGACACCTGGAACACGTCCCTCTGTAAATGTAACCCCGTTGAGCTGTCTCAGAGTCTTGCTGGTCTTCACTGAGCCAGGCTCATTATTTTTAGTGAATTACGTGGGCCTTGGCTATGCTGCAAAAAACAACTGGTAGGGGTAGCGTTAATGTTGTTATTTATTTAGATTTAAAATTGCAGAGACACCCATCCGAGGTTCTAGGTGCTAATTGTACAATAAATTCCCATTTATTACGCACTCAGCCTTGTTAATATCCACATTTCCATGGGCCTTCAGCCAGCCCCCATCCCACTGGTATCCAGGAGCTGCTCTCAGCCCTCCCAGCCCCTCTGCAGTGTTTGTGGCACATTGGACAGGCCAGAAAACCCCTCTCAGCCCCTCTCTGGTGTTTGTGGCACGCTGGACAGGCCACCAAATCCCAATTATTTCTGACCCAGAGGTAAATGGACTTCAGGAGCGTGGAGGGAATTCCCTCAGTGGGATCTTTCCATCCCGTTCTCCCCTCATATCCTGGGCTGGAGCACTTCACTGAGCTTGTCTCCCAAAGCCCTGTCACCTCCAGGAATGTTTCCCCCTGTGCACCTGCAGGGAGGTTTGCAGCACTCAGTTTGCAGAACTCAGAGATACTCGGGGTAAATTGTTCCCTTTCTCCAGAGCCCCATTCTCTCCAGCTCATTCTCCAGAAGATGCTTTCCCCGGGATCAGCAGGGAGGGGGGGATGTCTCAGCCAGCTCTCAGAGCCAGTGGTGCTCCTGGTGTGGCTGGGAGCAGCCCCAGCCCCTCCTCAGCTGCCTCTGGTGCTGACAGAAGCAGTGAAATCCCAGCCAGTTCTGCTCTGGGGGCACAGACAGGACCCAGCTGAGTTCTGGGAGAGCTCCCAGCAGCACTGACCCAAAACTGACCCAACAGAACAGCACAGGACACACCTTGGCCAGTTCAGAGGGGGTCAGAACCGTTCTGGGGGTGTCACATTCTGCCTGACAAAGGGGTCAGCTCCCCAAGGGGATCAGAAACCTTCTGGGGGTGTCACATTCTGCCTGACAAAGCGGTCAGCTCCCCAAGGGGATCAGTCGGTGCCAGGGGCCTTGTGGTCCCTCCGGGGAGAGGGAGCTGCAGCCTGGCACAGACCTGGCAGGGTTTTGCATATTTATCCCTCCTTTAAATCATTTCCAAACCACTAAAGCATTTCACAAGGGCGAAGGAAAACATCAATTACAATTATAGTGAGAAACTCTTCCGAGGCAGAGCCGGGTAGAGAGGAGGTGCAATGATCCATTTGTAGTTTTTCACCAGGTGCTTCATAATATTATGGTCTGTTTCCTCCCCACCCATCGGCTCTGCCCCCATCCCAAGGTGTCCCTAAGATCCTGGTGTTTCCTGGCAGGAGAAGACAGACACCTCTGAACGCAGCCGTGGGTGCCAGGGCAAAGGTGGGTTTGGATTTCCCAGCCTGGTGCATTTGCCTTTAAATCCCAGCCAGATGCCACATTAACTTGCGTGACTCCTTGTCTGTAACAGCACATAATGCAGCTCGAATGATGTAACTCACTGTGATGCCAAAATTTATAGGAGAAGACACTGCTTGCCGAGGTCAGGCTGGTATCTGATTTAAGCTGGCAGCAGGAGCAGCAGTGTTTCTGCAAACCTACACCACGGCTCTCCGGCAAATCACATTACTCTGAGAGGCTTTGGCGGGCCTCTCATCCAGACAGCTCTTCAAACCCAGGGACATCAATTAGGCTGGAGTGCATCAAACCCACGCAGGGCGCCCCAGGAGCCGACTCACACTAACTCCAAAAGCACTTTCAATAAGAGAGATTTTTTTGGGTGGCTTTTTTATTTTTTTTTCTTTTAAATGAGCAGAAGGATTCTAGATAAACTCGATAAGGGCTGGAATCAAAACAGGATCCTAGAGCCAAAAGTGGAGTGACAGCTACTCCGGGTAGTGAAATCACTGACAGCTCAGAGCAGACAGAGAGGAGCGCGATGGAACGCGCGGAATACTCACCTCCATCCCATCCCATCCCCACCCCCAGACACCTCCCAGCGAGGCTCCAGTGCCAGGCACTGGGAGATGGAGCCCAGGGACCAGCCCTGGAGGGGTATGGAGCTCGGGGTCCCAGCAGAGCGGCGAGGTGTGGGCTGGGGGGCCAGGATTGTCTGAGGCACAGCCAGGTCCTGTGCCAGGTCCTGTGCCAGGGTGGTTCTGCTGCTGCAGGAGCGCTCCCGAGGTGACACAGGGAGAGGCAAGCCAAAAGGGTCTCGTTGTGGAGGAAAAGATCAAAAAGGCCCTGAGCAGAGAGCAGTTCTTGAGCAACATATGAGGAAATGAGGCAGTGAAAAAGCCCCGTGCTCAGAGCTGGATGTGGCCCCATCATTCTGGTTTGGTGCCGTTCATTCCCTGTGTTGGTGTCATTCCCTGTGTCATTCCCTGTGTTGGGTGTTATTCCCTGTGTTGTTGTCATTCCCTGTGTTGGGTGTTATTCCCTGTCTCATTCCCTGTGTTGGGTGTCATTCCCTGTGTTGGTATTATTCCCTGTGTTGGGTGTTATTCCCTGTCTCATTCCCTGTGTTGGGTGTCATTCCCTGTGTTGGTATTATTCCCTGTGTTGGGTGTTATTCCCTGTCTCATTCCCTGTGTTGGGTGTCATTCCCTGTGTTGGTATTATTCCCTGTGTTGGGTGTTATTCCCTGTCTCATTCCCTGTGTTGGGTGTCATTCCCTGTGTTGGTATTATTCCCTGTGTTGGGTGTTATTCCCTGTCTCATTCCCTGTGTTGGGTGTCATTCCCTGTGTTGGTATTATTCCCTGTGTTGGGTGTTATTCCCTGTCTCATTCCCTGTGTTGGGTGTCATTCCCTGTGTTGGTATTATTCCCTGTGTTGGGTGTTATTCCCTGTCTCATTCCCTGTGTTGGGTGTCATTCCCTGTGTTGGTATTATTCCCTGTGTTGGGTGTTATTCCCTGTCTCATTCCCTGTGTTGGGTGTCATTCCCTGTGTTGGTATTATTCCCTGTGTTGGGTGTTATTCCCTGTCTCATTCCCTGTGTTGGTGTTAGCTGTGGTTCTCTTGGGAGCTGAACACTTTGAAATCAGGTTGCAGGTCACTGCCAGGCCAGGCTGGACAGGGCTTGGAGCAAGCTGGGCTGGTGCAAGGTGTCCCTGAGTGGAATGGGCTGAGCTTTAATGTCCCTCCCAGCCCAAACCATTCCGTGATTCCACGATTCTGCTTCCCAAGGCAAGTGGCAGTTCAGGGTTGTGATGGATGCCAGGGTTTCAGCTCCTCTCATTTTCCAAGACCTTGTGCAGTGCTGTGGTTGGAGCTCCAGGTCTCTGGGATCAGCTCTGGAGGTTCTTGTGCTGCACCTGAAGCTCCATTTGCACAGCGTTACCTGTAAATAAGTGCTGATTTTTAAGCAGTGGTTAAGGTCTCACCAAACAGCTTAAAATGATAATTTAGAGCAATAACGCGCCCGGACATGAAATAAAGTCGCTGGTGGTGACATCAATAATGTACAGAATAATAAAAACTGCTGCTGTTGCTGGGAGCCCGTGGTCAGCTCACACATGCCAGGGGGGCAGGAAGGAGTGAGAAACCTCGGGAAGGTTTTCCAATCACTCCAGCCACCATCTCTAATTCTTTTCTTAAAGTACAAAATCATTCTTCCCCTGATCTCACTTGTGGTCAGAGCTGGGTACGGGCCCATCACTCACGGCGGTGATTTGGTTCAGCAGGTGTTGCCTGGGCCATCGCTCATTCCGGGCTAATCTGCTGGCGGCTGTCAGGGGTTATGGAGTATTTATTGAGTTTGTGTCAGCTCCAGATGACCAATAGCCAGCAGCCGCTGGATGCCCATTGACACTGATGGTATTGCTGAATTAAACCGGGTGATGTATACAGAACTTGCTTAGAGCTAGTAATGAAGCTGGGAACCATTTGAAACACAACACAGAGCCCCCAGCGCTCGGGGCTTCGCTCCCTACCTTTTAAATAAAAAATTATTATTATTTTCTTTTAACGCCAAAGGAGAAGCCATGAATCGAGCTCCCCTGAAATATTTAGAGAGAAAAAAATAGAGTAACCCAATGGAAATGAAAATCATCTTTATATTCTGCAGATTTACTGCCTGCTAGTTGGGCAGTGACTGAGGAATTTCTCAGCTGCTTTTTAGAAAAGGCATCGTGGGGGAAGGAGAGGCAGGGAGGATGATGAACTGGTTATTGATTCCGCTTCAAGGATCCTTTAAAAGGCTTTGCTGAGCACCTTCAAATCTCATTGACGTGGGCTCAGCCCAGGCCAGGGTCTGGCTGTGCCTGGGCTGTTCCACCACATGAGTGGCAGTGTGGAAGCTGTACCCCGTCCCTGTGAGTCCAGGTGTCCAGCAGGACTGGGGCACCCTGAGCTCCCAGCAGCTCACTCTGGAGGCTGCACCCCTGTCCCTGTGAGTCCAGGTGTCCAGCGGGGCTGGGGCACAGTGTGCTCCCAGCAGCTCGCCCTTGGCGTGGGCAGGAGGGGAGGGTCACTCACACAGGGCTGGGCACCGTGAGCTCCCAGCAGCTCGCCCTTGGCGTGGGCAGGAGGGGAAGGTCACTCACACAGGGCTGGGCACTCTGTGCTCCCAGCAGCTCGCCCTTGGTGTGGGCAGGAGGGGAAGGTCACTCACACAAGGCTGGACATGCAGGACAAGGCTCCCTCCAGCAGGAGGGAGAGGTGGCAGCTGGGGCTGAGGGTCAGGGGCAGGAAAGGGTTTGGGATGGCCCCAAGGCTCCCAGCAGAGCCCAGAGCAGGTCTGGAGGATGTCCCACCCCAGCCGTGGAGCCTGAACACCCCTGAGCAGCCCCAGCCTCCCATGAGACCCCCCTTGCCATGGGGATGGAGCCGGGCTCGGGGCAATGATCAGAGCAGGCTGCTGCAGAATTATTCTGCAGAGAATCAGAGTTAATTCGGGGGACAATCAGCCCGTGTGAGGCTGTCAGAGCTGCTGGCTGGCCCCGCCGCGCTGGAGCAGGAGCAATCAGAGCTGTGACCTTGGCAGGGCCGGGGTGAGGCTGCAGAGTGATTGAGCGCCAGGGAGAAGGCTCGGGAGCTGCTATTTGAATACCTGTTTACATGTGGGATAATGGATGGGCACCCGCTGCCTGCGAGGCTGTAACTCACCGCGGGGACGCTGCGACTGGGATGACACCATAAACCACGGCAGCAGGAGCAGGAGCAGCACAGACCCTGCTGTGATTTACGGCCAGGGCTCGCTCCCCGGCCCTCTCATCTCTTGGCTTTTATCGCAGACGCTGCACGGAGAAATTATTATTGTAAAAATTTGTTTAAAGGGGCTCTGTAAACTCTCTTTGATCTGACGATTTCACCTTAAAATCCTCCTGTTCCTGTGGCTGGAGGAGAGGGTGTTTGGCATCTAAATCATCCGTAGGTGCAACTGCATCCAAGTGCGTGGTGAGAGAATTCTCACTCTGGATTTTACCTTAGGGTAGGGACCCCAGGGTGGGGAGAAGCAGGGGACAGGCTGAGTACCTTCAGCGGGGGTGGCCCGTGTCCCTGCAGAGCCCAGCAGGGCCATGGGGACCCTGTTAGCCCCAGTGTGGGCTCGTGTTGTGCCCAGCTCCCGCAGCCAGGCTGTGCCTGTCTGTGCAGCAAAGGGGTCCGGGCTCCCCGTCAGCATCCAGCCTGCACAGGCAGGCTCCGAGCCCCCCAGAACCCCTGTTCCCCCAGCCGGGGTGGTGCTGCTGACACCCCGGGGACACAAGTGACCAGGGAGCAGGGACGGGCTGGCAGGGCTGGGGGGATCTGGGCACCTCGCTCTTCCTGCCAGAGGGATGGATGCTGATGCTGCTGAGGCTCCTGCTCCTCCTGATGAATAATCTGCTGCAATCTCTGCTGGAAAGCCTGGGTTAGGATTAGGGCTGAAAGCTCGATTTCATTAAAAGAGTCAGGAGCAAATTAGGAGCCATTGGATGCTTGGTCTTGCCACTTTTTCTAACAGGGCCCAGATGAAAATATTTCAGTTGCCATTTACTCTTCTTTAGTGTCTTTCGCCAGGGGACTGCCAGGAGCTGTCCCAGCCCAGCTCCCCGAGCTCAGGGGGCACAGGGACCTGGGCTCAGCCGCTCTGTGCCTCAGCCTGGCTCTGTGACCTTGGCTGGGCTCTGCCTCTCCTCTGCCTGTTCTAAACAGCAGATAATATTTCTCTATTTCCTGCAGTGCAATGTGAGAATAAATCAAGTGGGGACAGTGGCTGCTGGAGATGTCTGGGAGCCAATGCCCTCCCGAGGCTCAGCTCTGGACCTGGGGCAGATAATCAGGAGTTTTACACAAATGAGCAGTCAGTGCCTGCCTCCCACCCCACAATTTGCCATTCCTTGTCGCTTTACTGGCACCCAGAGCTGCGGATGCTGAGCCCCTGAGTGTGCTCCCCTGGCTGGAAAGCAGGAGGGGACTCCTTGGCTTGTGCCTAATTGTCCAGAGCCACCTCACACCGGGGTGATCCATAAACGCTGCACCTCTCCGTGTCTGCCTGCCAAGGAAGGCAAGGAGCAGTTTGGGAAGATCAATCATCCGAATTCATCACGAAAGGCATTGGCACCCAGGCCCCTGCCCCTCCTCGGCAGAGAAAATGATGGTGCTGAGAGATTAAGGCTCGAGAAGAGCTTTTCTGTGTCTCCATAGCTTTTTGATCCCAAGATAGATTACCCGGGGAGCACTAACTGCTCCCTGCCCGTGCTAAACAAAGATAATGGCATTTGGAGTCACCTCCACGTAATGATGCAGCCACCAAATAAATTATCCTTTCTCCCTGCCCGGCAGCAGAGCAGGGAAGGGGGTTCGGGCACCCTGATGGCTGGGAGGGGGGAGGGAGGCTGTGCCTTGTGCCCTGCTCCCTTGGGCCTGCCCTAAAAAAAAAGAAAAATCAAGTTCCTAAACAGCTGAAAAAACATTAAATGCTCCATATACTCTCTATAAACAAGCAGTTAGAGAAATCCAGGCTGGAAAACACTTGGTGGAATAAGGTCAAGCTTCTCATATGAATCAAATTAGTGGCCGCTCAACGAACACCACACAACATTAGGCTGAGGGGACCAGGGAAATGCTGCATTTTCAAGGTTATGCTGTTGTTTCCTGCCAGAGCTGCTCCCTGCCAGGGGACCTAGGCTGCTCCGAGTCCCTCTGAGGGGGCTGATTGCTGTCCCCTTCCCAACACCTGCTCCAGAGGTGAGAGAGAGGATCCCTGAGTGCTGCGGGAGAAGGGAGATCCCGTTACAGACAAGGGTCAGCTCTCCCAGGCACCTTCCTGGTGTGGGAATGACCCCTGGAAATAGCAGGGAAATGGTGGGAGAGACTTAAACCCTGAAGGGAATTAGACAGGAGCTGCAGGAGGAAATCACCTGGAGTGGGTCCCGTGGCTGGGGGACCAGAGCGTGGCACGGGAAGCTGCAGGGTGGCGATGGGGACCCAGGACAGGGCACTCACCGAGGGACTGAGGCTCGGGGGGCACCTGGGCTGCCAGCAGGGATGGGGGTGTTGGGTACAGCTTGGGGACACTGCTCCCTGTGATGTCCCTCCACAGCAGGGCTGGACCCTCCAGCCCCAGCCTGGCCATGCTCCAGGATCAGGGGATCAGGGATCCCCTCAGCCCTGCACCCTACAGCCCCAGCCTGGCTGTGCTCCGGGATCAGGGGATCAGGGATCCCCTCAGCCCTGCACCCTACAGCCCCAGCCTGGCCGTGCTCTGGGATCAGGGGATCAGGGATCCCCTCAGCCCTGCACCCTACAGCCCCAGCCTGGCTGTGCTCTGGGATCAGGGGATCAGGGATCCCCTGACCCTGCCCTGCAGCTGTGCTCTGTGCTGTCTCAGGCAGCCTGTCACACAGCCAGGGTGTCTCGCTGTCATCCCTCCGAGCAGGAGGGCCGGGTGCTGTTTCCTGCAGGAGAAGGAGATGGAGCATTGCTCTGGATGCAGGGAGAGTTCCTGAGACTGAAGCATTCAATTTTACTCCAGCGAGCATCCAGTATAATCCATTGAAAGGGCACTGTCCTTCAGGCCTTTCAGCTGGGCTGACAGCTGCCCACTGATTAATTGACAGGTTAAAAAGATTGATTCCACATGTCAGAGCTGTAACCCTGCCAGAACAATGCTGCTGTCAATTGGGCTGTAAAACAGACGCTTACATTAACGGCCCTGACAGCGGCGGCGCACCAACACATGCACCTGCCTTTATGGAGAGCCTAAACACACAGCCGGGCGCAGATTAATCATCCTGAAAGCAGAGCTGGAGGATCAAATAAATGTTTCTGCAGTGCACAAGTGGCGCGGCGCTGCCTTGGCACCGGGTCCCGCTGCAGATGGTGCCCGGTGGGGCTGCCAAGGGCGTGGGGACCCTGGGCTGGGGGCTGCGGTGTGTTCCACGCCCGGGTGACTGCCTGGGCCACGTGTGCCCCGCTCAGGACCCTCTCCAGGCTCTGAGTGAGTGCCTGCACAGGGCACAGCTGTGCTCAGCCTCCCCCTGTGCCCTGTCCCAGGTGCCGCTCACCTGTGGGTGGATTTGGGCACAGGTTCCCCAAAGCCCCCCGAGCTGCCCCGAGCAGCTGCCCCAAGCAGAGCTGGGAGTGTGTTCTGATGTCAGAGCAGGAATGGCCCTGGGTGGGACGTGCTCAGGGATCAGCGTGGGCACGGGGCAGCAAATCTCTCCTCCTTTCCTCTCTCGCCGGCTTCCCTCATCAGCAGAATGTAACTCATTAATATCTGCCGCGCCGGGCTGCTCCCAGAGCCCTGAGCCGCAGCACACCTCGGTCACTGCAGGACTCTTGTTCTCCTGCTGCCCTCTGAGGCCGGGCGAAGGGCACAGTGAGAGACATTGCCCTGGCCCCGGGCTCTGACCCGGAGCTGGGAGCCGGGGCCGGTGCTTTTCCCACCCCAGCCTGGAGCATCTCCGCATGGAAAGTGCTGACACCGGCCCCGAGCTCCCCACCCAGCGTGCTGAGGAATGAAAAAACCCTCTGCAATCTGGGGAGATAAGGAGAGGTTGAGTCACGAGTGAGCTGGGCTCTGCCAGAAGACGTTTCAAAGCTTTTATGGCGAGATTCAATACAGATATACAGAGATCAATTATCTTAAAAGCAGCAAGGAGGTTCAGCAAATATTTCCAGCTTTAAACAGGTTTATTTCCATCTGCACTTATCTGTGCTATTTAAACTCCATTGCTTGCAGTTAATCTTTTGTAATGCAGCATAAGAGGGCTTATTTACTTTCTAATGACATCAATTGGCCATAAATATTAGACATCTAAGGTTCGCTGGAGCTATAGGGACAGTTTTCCATTCCTACTTGACATTTGACTATTTGCAGTGCTTCCTTTCTGTTTGTTCTTGTGTGACTCACTTATCGGCTGTCATAGGCCCGCTTCGATTTATTTAAATGGAATGAATAAGTACATTAGGCAGAGCTGTCAGGAGGGGAGAGGATGGCAACTCTCGGGGATGAGTGATAAGTCAACAAGCTGCAAGGGAGATTCTCAGCAGAGCCGCACAAATCAAAGTGCTAAATGGGAGGAACAAAGACAGCACGGCGGCAGATTCTGGTATGAGTGGAGCTGCGGATCTCAGGCAAACAGGGCCTGCCATAATCTGTGGGACATGGCGAGACGCCGGCTCCTCACGGCACATCCCGGGAGCCAGAGCTGCCCCGAGCCACAGCCCGCAGCGCTCCAGCAGCACCAGGAGCTGTGGGAGTTATTAGAGGATCAAAGGCTCCA
>VWZT01016594.1:25578-38127 GCA_013397055.1 Pachycephala philippinensis | reverse complement strand
TTATTAGAGGATCAAAGGCTCCAGACTATTATCTGCCACTGAGGTGGGAGCTGTGCAAACACCCAGATAGCTCTGGACCTCGGAAGATAGTTTTTCTTTTTAATTTTCTTCGTTGCATAGTACTTAGCCGGGCTAATTAATTGTGGAGAGCTCATATCACAGCCCTGCTGGAGCTGTTTGCCTCGAATGTGTTAGTGATGGTCTGAGAGGGGGAGATACCTCGAGTCAGTTTGTCACTTTTAGATGGTGGAAGTAACTCGCTTGGTGTGAGAGTGAAGTTTGAAGAGCCCTTTTCCCGAGGGTTGCTGGGACAGGGAGGTGCTGGTGCTGCAGCAGGCTTGGGAAGGACACGGGGGGACATCGTGGTCATTCTGGTCCTCCCTCTCTGAACGTCGTGTCTCATTCCATCACAGCTCTCCTGAACTCCTCTGCTCCTTCCATCCACCTCTGCAGCTGGGTTTTGTACAGCTTCAGCGGAACTGGGCTATCCCAGGCTTGAGAGGGATCCTCAGCTCCAGATCCTGGGAGCTGCCCTGAGCCCGGGCAGGGACGCCCTGGGGAAGGGGCTGTGCCCTGGGGTCCCCGCGACACAGAACCCCTTGAGCAGGGTGCCCAAACCCGGGTGGGGCAGTGCCAGCGCCTCTGCCAGGCTCTGGGATCTGATCCCACACCGAGGGGTTACCCCAGGGACAGCCCCACTCCCGCTCCTCCTTCAGTGCTCCTCCCCTCCAACAACGAGCTTTTGGTTTTCACTGCTAATCTTTGAACCCCCAAAACCCTTAATTGGCTGCACGCAGTAAATCAGAGCTGACAGTAGTTGAATAGCAGCTGATTAAAATCATTTGTTTTCAAACTCAGCCAGCTGCACGCTCCTGCCTGCATGACTTTTGTGGCATTCCCTGCATTGCTCTCCCTCTCTCTTCCTTTCTTTTAAAGGAGTTGCGTCACATTTTTCTAATTCTTTGAAAATGAGCTCCTCTTCTCGCCCCTCTTCCCTTCCCCACACAACACCAGGTCCATTTTACAAGCCCAGCCTTGTTTATCTCCGGGACCACTCGTGAGGTTCGCAGCGCCCAGGCCACATCTGGTTTAGGTTTGTTTGCCTTTGGTTGTTTTTTCCCCAAAAGAAACACAAGGAGGGAGAGAAAAGGGCTTAAACTCCTGATTGCCCATTGCCTGCCTTGCACCCCTGGCCAAAGCAGGGCTGGAAAAGCTGAGAATTGTTTAGAAATGCTGTAAGGAAGCGATGGCCAAAGGTGAGAGGGGGTAGGGAAGGACTGGGGTGCTTCACCCGAGGGTCTGGCAGTCCCTGGGTGGGCTCAGGTGGGCACGGGGCTCAGGTGGGCACGGGGCAGCACCAGGGGCAGGATGCACTGAGGAGGAAAAGCTCAGGGACTCTCTGGGGACACCCCAGGGACACTGTGGGGACACCTCAGGGACTCTGTGGGGACACCTCGGGGACTCTGTGGGGACACCTCGGGGACTCTGTGGGGACACCTTGGGGACACTGTGAGGACACCTCAGGGACACTGTGAGGACACCTCAGGGACTCTGTGAGGACACCCCAGGGACACTGTGAGGACAGCTCAGGGACTCTGTGGGGACACCTCGGGGACTCTGTGGGGACACCTTGGGGACACTGTGAGGACACCTCAGGGACACTGTGAGGACACCCCAGGGACACTGTGGGGAGGCAGCTCAGGGACTCTGTGGGGACACCTCGGGGACTCTGTGGGGACACCTTGGGGACACTGTGAGGACACCTCAGGGACACTGTGAGGACACCTCAGGGACTCTGTGAGGACACCCCAGGGACACTGTGAGGACACCTCAGGGACTCTGTGGGGACACCTCGGGGACTCTGTGGGGACACCTCGGTGACCCTGGGGACACCTCGGTGACCCTGGGGCCGGCAGCTCGGCTCTCCCGGCGCAGGCTGGCCGGTGTGGCTGCCATGTGCTCTCCTCCTGCCTTCGGCCACCAGCCATCCCTGAGAAATGTGTCCTGGCTGCGAGTGCCATTCCCCAGTCCCAGGCATCTGCAGCCATATGCATCAAATTAAAAGCAAACGCGGACTATAAATCTCCCTGCCATTCCTGGGGAAGGTTTCGCATGACAACCGCATTCCTGTGACACTTTCCATCTTCTGTTTTACCACACGGACCAACAGCTGTTTCCAAAACAAACCCTGAGTGATGAACAGACAAAATCTTGGCTATTTGGACAAACCTGGCGTTGCGGCGGGGTCGTGCGTGAGTGGACGGAGATTCTGCAGGGCTGGGGCCTCCCCAGGCCTCTGCCAGCATTCCCTGCTCCTTTTCTCCACAAAAACATGCCATGGAGCCGTGCAGTGGATGGCTCTAGAGAGGTAACTTCTCTTACAGAACAGGCCTGACTGTACCTTAAACTTTTCCAGGCTGAGAGAGAGAAATTTGGGTCACTGCTTAATTAAGACTTCAGAAGCTTCCTTATTGCTGTTGTCATTTCTGCTGTGCTCGGAGCTGGCGAGCCCTGGGCAGTGGGAATTGGGAAGCACATTCCAGAGGAGCGGCCCAGCCCTTGATGAGTCTGCACTCCTAAATCACCCAGCCCCATCTGGAAGCAGAGTTTATCCCGATGGATGGGGTTTGGCAGCCCTGGGAGCAGTGTGAGTGCATCCCCCTGCAGGTATCGCTGCTCCTGGGGCTCTCTGGCTGGGAATTTCCTGCTCCATGGGGATCATCCCACAGCGGTCTTCCCACGAGTGCCACAGCCTCTCCCTGAAGCAGGATTTGCTCCCAGTGCCCAGCTCCAGAACTCTCACATCCACCTTTCCCCATGTGCAGTGAGTCCCACAGTGATTTCTGCTTGGGGAGGATGTTTACCTTCCCCAGCCGCCTTTTCCTTACATTTAAACAGAAATGCTTCCTTCTCTAAACAGTTTACATTCCTGATTCCAGAGGTATCCCGCTTGCCAAAGCCACCAGTATTTGTCTCACTTTAAATGCATTTATATGCTAATGCAGACAGGCTCTCCAGCTCCACACACCGCACACAACCAGAGAGGAATTAGTCCTTTCTTGCTGGATTTACAAAATACAGCCATCAAACATCCTTTGGGTTTATCTGCGTTAATCAAAGTCTCTCTTCCGCCCGGTGCAGGTGTGACAGGGCCATTCCTGGCCATAAACCAGGCTCGCAGCCCTGGATTATCTGTCCAGGCTTGACAAATCGGTGCCACGTTTGGAGGAGGAGGAGAGGGGAGGAAGGAAATGTAATTCTAAGGATACAGTTCTGACTGTGGCTGGACAGCATTTCTGCCCTGTTTTATTGCCTTTGGGATCATCTTACACCGCTCTGGGTCCGCAGCCTCGGAGCACTTCACAGGCATTACCTGATTACAATCTGCAGAGGCATGAGGAGCCTTCCCAAGGTCAATCAGTGCAATCACTGCGATTTCCAGAGCGATTTCCAGAGCCGTTCCCGGCGGGAGAGGCTCCTCTCCTTCTCCAGGGGAGCCGGGTGATGATCCCACCTCTGCTGCAGAGGGACGGGGAGCAGCGGCTGCTTCTCTGCGGGTGCTGGGGGGCTCTGAGCTCCCCGAGACCCCCCAAAGCCCAGGGACCCCCAGCACTCGAGGTGAGGGGATTTTCCATGGATTCAGGGTTTTATCTCAGGTCCCCATTGCCCATTTTGTGCCGTCTGTTCTCTTCTGCCCCCGTTCACGCCTTTTACTGCCCCACACAATTCCCAGTTCCTCACCGCTGTCAGGAGAGTTGGAAAAGCCCCGGGGCCTGCGCCGTGTTAGACACGGCTTAAAAACAATAATAAACCAGGCTCAAAGGATGGGCCTGGAATGGTTTTCTGTGGAAAACTGATAAATCAAAGTTTCCCCTTAACATCTAGGTTCTGTTCAACTTTTCATCTAAAACTATGACAACATTTTGCTTATAAAACCCCCAAATCTTTCATTTTGACTTCACCGTTCTGTATTAAGGTCGTAATGTAATGGATACCCAAGAAGAGGATTAATTGTTGAGTTCTAACGTGGTAACAGACACTGGTTTTCTGTCTAGATTTGGGACAAAACCTCAGAACTTTCATACAATGGAAACTCCATTTTCCATCCAGCTGTAACAGTAACCCCAATGCACCGAGATCAATCTGGAGAGGAGGATAGAAAACATCCAATCACTCACGCATAAGATTTAAGGAACAATGTCATCCCCAAACCACCTTTCTTCCTTTCAAGTTTTCAACCATGAAAACTGACACTGGAAGGGAGAAAATTTAGACTCGGAGCAGACAAGTTGGACAAGTTGCCAAATCATCCAGGGCCCGCTCAAGTTCAGCCTTATTCTTCTGGAAAATAATGATGGAAAATTCATTTAAGTATCGTGTGTAGCTTTGCTGGGGTGGAGGAGGGAAGGGGCAAATTTAATTCCGAACTGCCCTCAAACGGATGCGGAATGTAAACTTTCGCTGCATTTCTGTCAGACTTAATGGATTTCACTTATGGGAACTATAATAAACAGCTCATTACGGAGTCAGCTGCGGGAGCGTTTTGAGCCCAATAGAGTCATTTGTTTTCCAAGGCAGATTTAGTCTAAAGGGGGTGGACAGAATAATCCAGTGTTTGAAGTGTCGGTATCGAAGCTTGAGGGACTGACAGGGTGGGATTTGGGGTCTCCAGCAAAGGCTGCTGTAGGACACGGGCACGGTGTGGAGGAGCTCCAGAGCCCGAGTGGCTGCAGCTCCAGTTGGGTGGTGGCTGCTGGACACGGGGCAGGCAGATCTCACACAACAGACTTCAGAAAAGTTGTTGTCATTAAGGATCCCAGCTCCCAGAACCCTGCTCTCGCCTCAAACCTGACCTCTTTTCTCTGCGTGTGAGGAACTTTCCATCCTTTGCACTCAAAGGGAAATTATGAGTCCCAAAAGCCAAAGAAAGCAATGGCAGAGAGACACTTCTCTGCATTTCCCAGGGTTTAAGGCACTGCCCCGTTTGGGGGAAGCGGGTGGCTCCCTGGAGAAGGGAGACGGCTTTGCCCTCCTCGCTGGCCCTGCCTGGTGCTGCCAGGAGCCACAGGCAGGGGAGGTTCAGTGTCTCTGAATCAGGCATAGAAAAGCAGGTGAGCAGCGTTGGTACCTTCCCTAATCCTCGTGACCAAGCTGAGCCACAGCTCCAGCGTGGCAGGGCCCCGTCCCCACCCCGGGACACGACCGGGACAGCAGAGCCACCGCTGCAGCTCTGAGGAACCTCTCGAAAGACTGCATTTATAAGTCAATAAACATCTGCGGAGCTGAGGGCTTGGGATCCAAGTGCCCCCTCCGGAGCAGATCTTCCTCCCCCTGCTCCACATCTGGCGGGGGGCGGGAGGGGAGCGGCAGCGGCTCCTCCGCAGCGCCATAAATCTGCTCCTCCGCCCCCGCACGGAGCGCCCAGCCCTCCCCGGGCCCGGAGGAAGCCAGAGGACAGTGGTTTCAAGCAGCGTGACTGTCAAACTGCTCAGCACGCCATAAATCACAGCCAGCATCTTCCCTTTCATGTCTCTGCGGCCGGGGACTCGCAGACACTCCTTAAACACTTCCATACCCACGGAGATGCTCCGCTCGCCAGGGCCCTGCGCCGGGGAGCTGCGGCAGATAAATCACTGCTGCTGGGGGACAGAGGGGCTGCGAGCGGCCAGGGCTCGGCTTCTCCTGCCCTTGGGTAGCTCGTGCACGTGCACGCCACACGTGTGGCCTCTGGCACCTTGCTGCAGGCACAGGTAAAGCCGTGCCTCAGCACAAGTGTGCACACACCTGCATGCTGGGGGCTGAAAGCCTTTTTTGTCCTCCAAGGGAGGAAAAAGACGCGCTGCTTGGAGGAGCAGAGGGTCCCTGGCAGTGTCCAAGGCCAGGCTGGATGGGGCTTGGAGCCCTGGGATAGTGGAAGGTCTCCCTGCCATGGCAGGGGTGGCACTGGATGGGCTTTAAGGCGCCTCCCAACCCAAAGCAGTCCGTGATTCTGACACCCAGGCCATGGTGTGTGGCTGCTGTGCTGAAATACAAAATACATTGGTTTATTTTCCTCCTTGTGGGTATTTCGGATTTGGGAAAATGGAGAGCAAACCCCGCCCTCCATTTCAGTGCAAGAAGATGCAATGCCTGTGTCAGATCTGAGGTTTCACCCACTCTCGTTTGCTGCTGGCCTCCAACTCCTGTGGTGCGTTTTTAGCCACATCTAGAGACGGTAAAGGACATGTTGGTAGAGGTACAGAGGATTGTTTCTTCAATTTTTCCTGTTAATAGTGCCAAGAAAAATAAAAATCCCTGTAAATTCAGTCTAGAAACAATCCTGGTTAATAACCCTGCAATAAACCCCAACACTGCAACTTGTACGTGCCATTGCAGTTGTTGTTGTTGTTGTGGGCACTTTGAAATCTCTGTTTTCCTTGCTGGAAAAATGATCTCCACAGTGTGATGACCCTAAAAACTTAGCAGTTCTAGGAGATGACAAAAGAATTGAGAGCTTGGGGAAAAATAATTACTGCAGTAAGACCAGATTAGCTGGTTTTGAGTTTTATTCCTGAAGATGCTGTTGATGTTTGACCAGTTTTTTTGAGGTCAGCCTCGTAACTTCTCATCCCATAATTATTCTAACATTTGTTAAACCAGGGAATGTTATTAATCAAAGCTAACAAGGCGGTGGGACAGATACAGGTCACTGTGGTTCAGCCTTTCCATGGGCGTTTCTGTGGCCATGTGCTGGTGGAGTCACTTAAAAGAATTGAAGAGGAGAAATAAACCAAATTCCTCTGAGGAATTTCCCCTCCTCTGATGGGAGCAGATCCCTGGGATGCTGCTGGAGCAGAGGGGAGGCAGCACCCAGCTCCAGGGAAGAGGTGCAGGACGTTTTCTCTGCCTGCCGTAGTTCTGTGCTGATCCAGATCCATCCCTGACCCTGCACCAGTTTCACGGCATCCCCTCCTTTCCAGAAGTACTTTGAGGAACGACGCTCTGCTCTGCTGCGAGACTCAAAGCGATTTTAAATATTAATTAAGTCTCTCAGCTCCGGTCTAAAATGGCTGGTTACTGTTTGAGTTAAAGAGCTAAAAACGAGGCGCTGTTGGCAGGAGCAGCGTGGGGAATCAGTGCCGGGGGCAGCGCAGAGCCGGGATCGCGGGATGCACCTCGGACCGGGAGAGCTCCGGGAGCTCGCACCCTCCAGCCCCGGGGCCGAGCTCATCCCCAGGTCTCCAGCTGCGAGGTGCGGGAGCAGGACTGCACCCGGAGGAGGTTCCTGAACTCCTGCTCGCCGTTCCTGCAGAGGGAAAGGTTCCCGATGCTGCAGAGGGAAAGGAAAGGTTTCCGATCCTGCAGAGGGAAAGGTTCCCGATCCCGCAGAGGGAAAGGAAAGGTTCCCGATCCCGCAGAGGGAAAGGTTCCCGATGCTGCAGAGGGAAAGGTTCCCGATCCCGCAGAGGGAAAGGAAAGGTTCCCGATCCTGCAGAGGGAAAGGTTCCCGATGCTGCAGAGGGAAAGGAAAGGTTCCCGATCCCGCAGAGGGAAAGGTTCCCGATCCTGCAGAGGGAAAGGTTCCCGATCCCGCAGAGGGAAAGGAAAGGTTCCCGATCCTGCAGAGGGAGAGGTTCCCGATCCCGCAGAGGGAAGTTTCCCGTCCCGGCCGGAGCCGGGCGCATCCCGCCCCCGAGTCCCCGCTCTCGGCACAGCCGGGGCCGGGCACCGCTGGAACCGCAGCTCCCTGAGCGCTGCCGGGCTGGGAGCTGAGCCCGCTAGCGGCAGGACAAAGGAAGCAGCCGAGAGCGAGAGGAAGGCAGGGCTCCGAGCTCCGAGCTCCTCCTCGCCGGCAGCAGCGCCCAGCTGGCTGCGAGAGAGCCGAGTGTGATGTTCGAGGGCTCTCTCGGGCGGAATATATTTCCCTTCTTTGTAGCTGGCTGTAACTCACCTCCCTGCAAAGCTCTCTGCCAATACAGCGTTTGCTGATGTATAGCTACAGCCATTTTCCCTGTTTCCCTTACTCTGTCTCCGTATAGAATAATATGCGATTAATTGATTTTCTGTCGCTCTTTTAGTACGGAAAATTAATTTTGGAGCAACCTTGTTTTCTCAGGGTATGAATTCTCTACATGCAGAGTAATTCCACTCCTACATTATTCATGAGAGAAAATAGTGATGGAGTGTGTAACTGAGGCAGCCCCAAGGCCACAAACTGATAGTCTGCGCTACTGATACAACAATATTCCACTGATGCTTCTAAATAATTCACGGCTACAACTCAATTTGGCACCAGGCACGCGGCTCGGGATGTGACTGGTGCGGAGGGGAGCGGAGGCACCTTGGCAGGACACTCGGCTTCCCTGAGAGAGCCCGGTGCCACCAGGCCTGGGGACATGGGCCACCAGGCAGAGAGCGACCCGGTCTGGCCGGAGCTCCTGCTGGCACCAGCGGGCCTCCCAGGGACCTGGAATCACAGCGGGAGCAAAAGGCTGATGGAGGGAGGCCTGAAGGGCCCAGCTGTGTTTTCTGTAGCTGCAGAGCTGTTCCTGCTCTGCTCCCAGGGCATCCCCACGGCCACTGCAGGGCTCATGGGCACCAGCCCTGAGGGAGCCAGCATCGCTGTGCTCCTCGGGGATGGGCCGGGAGCACGGCAGGGAGCCAGCATCGCTCTGCTCCTCAGGGACGTGCCTGGAGCACTGCAGGGAGCCAGCATCACTCTGCTCCTCGGGGACGAGGGAGCCAGCATCGCTCTGCTCCTCGGGGATGTGCCTGGAGCACTGCCTGGGCTGTGCTGATTCCCTCACAGAAGCTCCTGCCCGGGGGTGTTACGGCCTTTCTGTGCAGATGAAAGGGTTAATGGTGGCTTGGGGGGCTGTGGGGGGCAGAGGTGAGCATCTCCCACCACCCACGGCTGGTGCTGGGGTGTCCAAGCCCCGTGTGAGCTGTGGGGCTCAGGGCCCAGCTCTGGGCTGCACAGAGGGTTAATGGTCGGGGAGCGCTTTCGGTGCAAGTGGAAAATGGCAGGGGCCTTCCCTTCCTCCTCCTCCCGGCCTCTGGCAGCGGCCGCGCCGCGCGGGCCCCGATGACGATGGAGTGAGTGAGAACCTTGTCCTGGCACTGGGCTCCTTTTAGATTAATGACTTGTGAGGAGATGCCTCAGTCACATGTTGGGATTTTTCCCCGTTGAACTGTACCTGGCACCCTGCAGCCATTTATCACGGGCTGCAGATGGAAGGCAGCAGCAGCAGGACCTGCAGGGCCAAGACACACAGGTTCCCAGCCAGCCCGCGGGCGGGTGGGGATCTTCTGGGCCGTGTGCTTGTGTGGGGTTTTTTTAATCTAAAATGATAAATCTGATTTCTTCAGGATATTGGAACAGCTGCAGCTGACCTGGCTATTTATCTGACAGATCTTCGGGGTGTACGATAACAGCTCTTAGAGGATGGATGTGGTGTTATAAACTGTCCAGGCACAGAACATGATTAATGGGATTCAGAGAGATAAACATATGGGGAGGAGAGCTCAGGATCTGAGAAAATCCCATCCCTGGACTGGGAGGCTGTTGATGAGCTGGAGCTCTCGCTGAGGTCGATGCTCTGGGTGCCAACCACCCACCTCGGCCTCTGCAGCCTCCCCAGCCCACAGCAGCTCCACACAGCACCGAGGATGTTCATACCTGATGGTACAAGTGTGCCCAGTGCCCTGCAGCCTCCCCAGCCCGTGGCAGCTCTGCACAGCACCGAGGATGTTCATACCTGATGGTACAAGTGTGCCCAGTGCTNAAGCCCCCCAGAGTTCCTCCCTTGGCCCCCTCCCCACAGCCCCCACCTACCTCAGCTCTCCTTCTTCCCAGCTCTTTCCTCAGCCAACAGCCCCCCTCCTCAGGGAAAAACTGCTTTGGTAAAAGTTGAAAAATCAATCTCTCGTATATTAGCTGGCACGGAAACTCGCAAGGAATTCGGCAGCCCAGCTCCGGCGACATCCATTTCCCTGTCTGTGGTGCTTTGATGTGGGTTAAAGCCTGCTCTGGCCCCCGCCTCCTCCTGCCTGTCCCTGTGGAGCCGCGGTTGTGTTCCTGGTCCCGGCGTGTCCCAGAGGACGTGCAGCTGGGATCCAGGAGCAGAGTCCTGCTTCCCTCGGGATGTCAGAGGCCTCAGTGCACAGCTCTGATGGGGAACAGCGGGCAAAAGGGGGGAGCAGAAGGAATCAAAAAGCGTTAGTGCAGAAATTCTCACTGAAAGGGATGGATCAAATAAACACTGAGATTAATTAATCACTAATGGCATGGACTAAAGGTGACCCTTCAGCATTTACACACTGAAGACAGCAGGGTCAGGATTGCAGAGCATTAATCTTACATTAGCACAACTCCATCCTTGCCAGGAGGGAGGCAGAAATCCCTTTGGTTCATGCAGAGGAAGCTGAAGCTTATTGCTTCCTGCCAGGTCCGTGGCTGCATTTTTATGAAACACCTGCAATGAAAAAAAAAAGAACATAAACCTGAGAAAATTAAAGAGCTGTCCCAGCAGAACGCGGCAGAACCCGGGGCCAGGGCCTCGCTGCCTGCTCAGCCCAGCGAGGTGGGGTCACTGGGTATTAATAACGACGGATCAATAACGATGAGCAACTGGGAAAAGGGATTGTGCAATCCTTCCTGCTCCCTGCTGGCGCTGGGCTGTGTGTGTGTAAGGCTGGCGGTACAAGCCACCGGGGATGGGCTATAAAAGGTGCTTTCTTTCGCCTCCAAGCTCCGCTCTGCAGCGTGCACCAGATGCAGCAGCAACAGCACAAGGCCTCTAACCTCTTTCCAAATGGTAATAAATCCCACAAGACCCCAGCACACTTGTAATTTACAACTCTGCTAAAATGAACATTATTTCAAGCTAAGCGTATTCTCCGAGGTGCAGGAGGAATGTGGCAGCTTTCCTGCTGACAGCGGAGTTTCTTTTTTAAATGTCATGCATTCACTTCCATTACTTCCAAATAATTGCCCAAAAGATCAGCAGCCGGACGAGCAGCAGCATTCTGCAGTGATTCCAGCACCCCCAGACCCAGCTGTGGGCACGGGGAGAGCCCGCTGTCCGTGCCCTTCCCAAACCCACAGTGGGCTCTGCGGCAGCCCCCCTGCCCTGCACTGCCCCGGGGAGAGAGACCCCTCTGGAGTCAGTGAGGTTGGGCACGTTCTGCCTGTCCCAAAGCGCCAGGCAGGCAGGGTCAGGACTGAAAAAGTCATCTTTCCTTGTTTGAGGGTTTTCCGTGGCAATGAAGGCCAGGTTGGATGGACCTGGTCCAGTGGAAAGTGTCCCTGCCCATGGCAGGAGCTTTGGAATGAGATGGTTTTCAAGGTCCCCTCCAACCCAACCCACTCCATGGCAATTCCCTGAGGTGAAACCCCCTTCTTGCTGTCTGGGGTGTTTCTGTGTTGGTGAGGGGTTCTGTGAACCACCCAAGGGCTCGTGGCTTCAGCTTGGAAATGAGAATAATGGCACAGCACTCCTTCCTGCAGGATCCCTTTGGAGAGGTTTTCCCACTGCCCCTGGGAGAAGGCGAATGAGGGGGTGACCCAGGGATGCAGAGAGACACACACACACCCTCCTCCTCCTCCTCCTCTTCTTCCTCCCCTCCTCCTCCTCCTCCTCCCGTCTCCTGTCTCACACGGGAACCATCCCCAAAGCCCTGCAGAGGCAGCCCCACGTTTGCAGATCGAGTCCAAGACAAACTCCAGACCCCGCCTGCGAAAGCTCTGTGGCCTGTAACGAAAGCCCGCAAGGAAAACTGTAAATATCGGAGCTATTGGCAAAACTCAGCGCTGGCCTTGGGCTGGAACGGCCTCTCCCACAGTGGGAGGTTGGATCCCGGGTACTGGCGCAGGCCTGTGCTTCAGGCTGCTTCAAACAGCTGGAAAACAAAATCCTTTTAATCAGGACAGGGTTTTCTTCCTCCACCGGAAAGGGAAAAAAAGAGGGGGAAGCCAAAAAGCTGTAATGAGCCCCCGGATGGTGGGGAGAACGGAGCAGCAGAACCAGGGCCACTGTGGATTGCTCTGAGGCTCCCAGTCCAAGGCCTCTCATCATCTGAGGGCTCAGATCATTGATAGAAAATGATGTTCTGTTCTGGTAAAGGGTTCAAGTGATGGTTTGGCCACTGCCAGTGAGGGGTCCTGGGTCTGGGAACCTCCCCAGGGTGCTGCACCCAGGGCACAGCTCCCTCCCACTGCTCCTTTCTCAGCTTGAAGGTCGGTTGCTTTTTACCAGAAAATAGATTTTTGTCGGAAAACTGTACTTCTGCTAGAAAACAAGCTGGTTTGGATGAAAACACAAGAGTTTAATTGGTAAAGCTAAGTGTTTTGAGTTTCACTGCTCTGGGTTTCTGAAGCAAGAGCGAGGGAAAGGAATTCCTGTGGTTTTGAGTTGCTTCTCTAAAACTTCAAAAATGCCCGTGGAGCGTTTCCAGGTTATGAGAAAATGCTGTTTTGTCTCCTTGAGAATCCATCCTCGGGACAGCCCTCCCCACCTTGGGCTGTATTTTGTGTGTGTAGCTGCACTTCCCATCCCATCCTATCCCATC
>VWZT01016594.1:254-25050 GCA_013397055.1 Pachycephala philippinensis | reverse complement strand
TGGAGGGGCACAAACAGAGCCCATGGAGGGCACAAACAGAGCCCATGGAGGGGCACAAACAGAGCCCATGGAGGGGCACAAACAGAGCCCATGGAGGGGCACAAACAGAGCCCATGGAGGGGCACAAGCAGAGCCCTTCCCTGGGCCCACCGTGGGGCTGACATCGCTGCCACGGCCGCTCGTGTCTCGGGGAGGGCACAAAGCCACAGGCACTGCGCTGTGCTGCCACCTGCTCCCTCGTGGGACCCCCAAGGAATGGGACAGGAGAGGCCAGGGCAGAGCATCCCCTGTCAGGCACTCGCCGTGCTCCGGTGCCTCGTGTCCTCTGCATAAATGCAATTTCCCTGAATGTCAGAGGGAAGCATTACAGATAACACACTGCGTGTGTCTCTGACCCAGTAAGTGCTGAAATCACAGATCTCATTATTCTGACATGATAGAATTTTTTTCCCTCCCTGCTGCAACCCTGCTGCTGTTGTTTTCCAGACTGCAGACATAATTGCCGAAGGTGCAAAGCCTCCGCAGACAAATACGTCTTGCCTACTTCCCTAAATCTAGCAAAATGCCAGTTCTGTGTGTGCATAAGAAAGTGCCTCGGCTCCCGAGCAGCACAGATTTCCATCGGGTGCCAGCCCCAGGCAGCCTCACCTCTGGGGATGTGCGGGGCTGGGGCAGAGCAGGGACGCTCCGAGCACCGTTCCCAGGCTCGTGGTTCCGAGGTGCCACTTGCCAGCCAGGGCGTGCCATGTGAGGTGGCACAGCTCAGTGGGCAGCCCTTTAAAGAGCAGCCCTGGGTATTCACGGCACAGGGATCTCAGGGGAGCGACCTCGATGGACTGGTTTGGACAGCAGGGGACCCTCTCTCTGGCTTTGGGGCTCTGTAGAGATAAGGGACATGTGGGGACACGTGGGGACACAGAGGCCAGCAGTGATGGGGCAGCCCCAGCCCCAGAGCAGCTGTCAGTCAGCTCTTCCCAGCTTGGACCCCCTCCTGGAGCTCCCCTGCCTGGCAGGGGCCCGCTGGAAACCTGCCCACCGAGGCTTGAGAAAGGCCACTTTTTGGTTTAATAAGTTCAGCTGAAAAGAAGGAAGATTCCCCCTAATCTCTGCCTTTGAGATAATTTGTCTGTAATTCTCCTTTCAGGGGAGCAGATCTGTGTGCGCCTGGGGCTTGGAGAGATAAAGGGGTGGTCGGGTGGGGGAGGAAGGAGTAGCCCCATCTCAGGGTCACTGTGGCCTCTCCAAGGACCTCCTTGCCTGACCAGGGGACATTTTCCCAGTTCTATTTTCATCTTTGTGCCTCTTTGCTCATTTTCCCTCTTTCCTCGCGTTCCTCAGCAAACATGCTTTAACTAATTTCCCAAATCCTCCGTGCTGGCAATAACCCTCAGTGTTTGCAGTTGTGGCACCGTTCGTTCAGCCATGGAGTGATGCAGGAATTCAGCAGGGCCTTACAGGAGGGAGGGAGAGAGGGAGAGGTGCAGAGTTTGCTGCTGAGGACAAGGACAAGAGAGGCCCCCGGGCTGTGCCAGGCAGGTGCTCCAGGGCAGGAATGCCATTCAGAGGATGTGCCAGGTGCAAAGTCCCATCTGAGCCTGTCCTGCAGCCTCCCAGACCTGGGGACGTGGAGAGCACCTGCACTGAGCACGCCGAGCTCAGCAGATGGGGAGGCAGGACAAGGGTGAATGGTGTCCTCAGCCTGGAGCAGGTTTGTGATGTCTCTGTGCAAAGCTCTGCCTTTGAATCTCCCTGGTGAGGAAAATGCAGAGCACAGACATTGCCAGGGGTCCCCTCTGCCTGTCCCTGTCCCCCCCTGCGCCCCAGGAAGCTCTCCCTGAGAGCTGCTCTGTGCAGGCTGCCCTGCTCCCCTGCACAGAGCGAACCTGGAGCTGCATCAGCTGCTCCAGAGCCTTCCCCCCGTGCAATAACCTCTCATTATTTTTTAATGTTGTTGTAACTTTATGGTTTAATCAGTATTTGCAATTTGTTAGTAGTCCAGGCTGCAATAAAATTGTTTTCCAGGTACTGAAACATCCTATCAAGGTTTGTAAAGCAGTGGTTCTTAGTTTATCACACTCATAAAAAGCACTGGCAACTTGACAGATATAATAACTTTTTTTATCAAGTGTCTAATTTGAGAGGAAATTAAGCCATACATTACATGCCGATCCGAGCTGGAATTGGAAAGAGACCCAGCCACCCCTTTCCCCACCCTGACTCCTCTCTCATCCCACCCTCTCCTGCACGGGAAGGGCTGCTCCGAGCTGCTGTGCCTCTGCATTCGCTCTGCAGTATCCTCAGCTCCGGGTGTATTTTTACAGGGCACTGCACACTTAATAAAAAATTATTTATGTGGCCTGCATTGATGTCACAGCAGTGAAACAATACCTTGCCTTTCCTGCAGCAGAGCCGTGATTTATACGAGTGCCTGGAAAAGCTTCCTCGAAATGCAGTGCAGATGCTCCAGGCCACTGTAACAGCCACTACATCCCCTTTACTTATGGGCCGGGATTTTTAAATCAGGCGGGTGATTCTGGGGGCCTCCATCCATCCATCCCAGGGTGCCCGGGGCTGGGACTGCACCGGCACGGGGAGAGCTGCTCCTTCTCAGGGCTTGCAGTAATTGTGGGTTTGTGCTGGGATTTCGGTCTGACAGAACTCCCCCAGTCCCAAATTCGCCTGCTCAGGGCAGCGTTGGTGAGTTGAGTGGGGTTGGCTTTGCCCTTGCCCCTAAAGGCCCCTCCTTTGGGAGGCTCCTCGTGCTCCTGGCTGGATCCTGATCCAGAATGTTCCCTGTCCCCCCGGCTGCTCCCCGGCTCCGCTCGCCCCGTGATGCCAGCCCAGGGAGAGAGCCCAGGCTCTCCTCAGGCATTCATTGAAGGATAATCATTTTGCTGTTAGATTCCAGTGCTGAGTTTCCCCCATTCCCATAAGCGGCACCAAAATGCCAATAAACAATTGAGCAACTGGCAGGGATCACCCGAGAGCACTTCCTGAAAGCCAGCTCTGGCAGCAATGCCCAGGTGTTCCACGTCTCCTGCAGGCAGAGCCCCTCGCCCTGCGGTGCCTGAACCCTGGCTGGGGCCAGCATGGATTTGTGCTGCAAGCCTGGAGTCAAAGTCAGATGCCGCCTACAAGCCGCACACTTTATTTGTTTAAATTTTCATGCTCGCGAATGTCTGTGACACAGGAGACAGGTTTATGGAGAGAGAAAAAAAAATGTTGACAAATGGCCCAGTAATCAACTGGAACATGCAATAAATCATTGGAGTGCCAATAACACTTCCAGGAGGAGTTGCGAAAGGTCATTACGATGCCACCATGTATCATGCAGCGCCAAACAAAGCAAACAGAACATGTTGGGAATAGGATTATGGGAGAAGCATCTGTCAGTTCTAATTAAGAATTAACTGTGGATCCTATATAAAAAGATGTGTGGTTTATTCCTATCTCCCTCCTTTTCCCACTTAGCTCTCCATTTTTCCCTCTCCAAAATAAAACTCAATTACTCTAAAAAAAAAGCCCTCTGTCATTTAATCTATTCAACAGCAGGAAAAATAACCCGATGTGACAAAAGAGTGAAGGCTGGCGGGGAGGGACAGGGCTCTGCCGGCTCCTGAGCCTCTGTGGCGTGCGGTGTGCTCGGAGCCTGCCCACTTGATGAGATCCCAGAAGTCCTTTGACGTCTCGGAATCACGCGGCGGTGGCTGCAGGAGGGAGGGAAACACGAACCAAAACACCCGGCCCCCCCTCACTGGGATGGGGCTGCAAGGGGAGAGAGCTCCGAGGCTGAGACGCTGAAAAGCTTTTGGCTCCCGATGAAGGAAATGCAAACTGAATAAGTGACAGTAAAATAAAGCAGGGAAGTTAAAGGGAGGAGAGCCAGGAGAGAGGAGGTGCGGGGTGAGCGAGAGCTGCGCCCTCGGAGGGGACGAGGGGTCTCTGAGCCCATTGTCCACCACATCCTCCCCCCACAGCAAGTGGTGCCCGGTGGCATCCCCCCACCTCCGTCACCAACCCCTGGGGTTTGTCCCCTCTGGCTGTTCCTTGTGTTCCTGGCGCTGGGGCTCACCCAAAGGTGACAGGAGGGACTGAGCCGAGCACCTGCCTTGAGCCACGTGAGCACCCTCACCTCCCTCTCTGCAGGGACCCTCCCTGCGCCTCGTAAATCCCCCCAGTACCTCCTTCCTTTCACCTTTCCTCTCCTCCTCCAGCTCCCTGTTCTCTCTCTCTCCCCATTAATCTGAGTTGCATCCCATGGGCACCTGGCCCAGGGCTCCAGCTGAGCGGGCTCTGCAAGCACCACGCTTTGCTTTATTATTATTTTTTCCCCTTTCTTCCTCTCTATATTTCCAGGCCTCATTTCTGCTTAAGTTTGCATTTCTTCTCTTTCTTTCCTTTTTTTTTCTTTTCCTTTCTGCTGACTGAGACAAGACCGTGTCCTACTTCAACATCCCAGGATTTGTTACAACTTCAAGGTGCAGGTTTATGGCCACAGTTGTCCCGTTTATGGTACAGTTCTTCTTATGGGTTCTAATAAACTTTGTAGCTCCAGGGTGCTCTTAAATCCTGATATGAAAGATAGAGAAGAATCATTATTTAGTCCAACTAAATATAAGATGCTTCACCCTTGAAGGCTGAGGATAATGTTTCTCTCACAGGTGTGGAAAGACCCATAATTCCTGTGTACAGCAAGTGCAGCTGCAGGGGAAAATAATCAATTCTCCCTGTGGAGATGGGTGTGCTCCCACCGCGTGGGATGGGGAGCAGCAGTGCCAGCTGGGATGGCACAGGCTTCCTCCAGCACAGGGAAATGAGATTAAAACTCAACAGAAGCTGCAGTTAAAGGCACGTGTTGGGTGAGAAAGGCAGGGGAGCAGAGTGGCAAAAGGGGAATGAGAGCCATTCCCAGCAGGAGGAGGCACAGCACAGGGATCCGGCTGGACACCCCCAGTCCCCTCGGAGCCTGGGGAGGTGACACGGTGCTGAGCAGGGAGACCTGCAAGTGAGTGATTCAGGGTCACTGTGGGCTCGGATCCGCCCCATCCCTCCCGCAGGGAGAGCCTGGCAAAGCCGGCAGCACCTCCCCAAACACGGAGCCGCTGCGCGAGGTCATGGCAGCAGCGAGTCACCCCGAGCCAGACTGCAACAGCGACCTGCCAGGAAAGTTCTCTTTCCTCTCGCTGATCCCTTGAACTGCTTGCTCAGATTTTCCGTGCTTCCCGCGGGCCTCCAGCCTGGACAATCCCAGCCATCCAGCCCGACCTGGAGCCACTCCCAGCAGCCAAATGCCAGAAGGCAGCACTGCCACCAAAATATCCCTTAGATCGTGCTCGCCAGTGCACCAGTGCTTTTTTTAAAAGGAAATTTTTTTATTAGGGTTAAGGTTATGGTTATGGTTAGGGTTAGGGTTAGGGTTAGGGTTAGGGTTAGGGCCAGGGTTAGGGTTAGGGCTAGGGTTTGGGTTAGAGCTAGGGTTAGGGTCAGGGTTAGGGTTAGGCTAGGGTTAGGGTTAGGGCTAGGGTTAGGGCTAGGGCTAGGGCTAGGGCTAGGGCTAGGGCTAGGGCTAGGGCTAGGGCTAGGGCTAGGGCTAGGGCTAGGGCTAGGGCTAGGGCTAGGGCTAGGGCTAGGGCTAGGGCTAGGGCTAGGGCTAGGGCTAGGGCTAGGGTTAGGGTTCGGGTTAGGGTTAGGGTTAATTCAGTTTAAAGACATTGAAAAGGCCACAGGATAAGATATGGGCTTGTTCGGGTTTATGTAAATTTTTTGAAGGATGTATTTACCTGAGTTCTGGCTGTCCTTGATTCACACTACAACACATCCCAAATGTTCTCCTTAGTGCAGCTGCGGAGTTTAACCGAGTGGATGGTGCCAGGCAGCACTCCTCAGGATCAAGGACACCCTGTGCCACTAGGCTGAGCTCTGCTGGGAGCAGTGGGACCCTCCCAAATATGCCGTCCAGTAGCCTTTTCCCATTTATCCCAAGCAAGCTCCTCCTCAGCAGATGTTCAAGACTCAGCACTCAAGCTCACACGGAGGAACTTCCAAAACAAACCATCTGGAAAAGAAAACAGCAAACTATTTGCAAGCTATTTCCCTCCTCTGCCGCGTCCCCAATCCCAAAGTCACCGGGAAGGGTTGGGGAGGACAGGGAGCGCCAGCACGGGAACGGAAGGAGCGTGTCAGGGAATGTTCCCAGCAGGCCTGCAGCTGTTCCAGGGGAATATGGCAAGGCAGCCTAGCTCCTCGGCACAGCCCAGGGCTGGCAAGGCACCCGCAGCTGCTTTGTGCCATGGGAGCTCTGCCCCATGGAGCTGGGGGCAGCAGGAGCCAGGAGGGCCCAGGGGAGCTTCTGCCTCTTTGCTTTCTCTCCTGGCTTTCTCCTCCCTTTAGGAGGAGCTGGTAACTTTAGCCCCCAAATGGGAAAGGCATCTGTTGTTCCCCCGTTCCTAATGTCGGAGGTTGTACCAAGATGTTCTCGCCTCCAGCAGGTCCCACGGTGCCGCCGGGGCTGCAGCTCCCCTCGGAGCTGAGGCACTCCCTGCAGCACTGCACACACAGGATTATTCCAATCGCTGTTAACAGCCACAAAGTGTGCTGGGTTCTGTAGGACTTTCTGCTACCCCTGGTGGCACGGGAGAGCCCAGTCCCCAGCGGGCTGTGACCGCCATGTGCTGGTACTTTGGGTTATTGCTGGAGGGAGGGAGATGAGCAGGAATAACTGAGGTGGGAAATGTGCATTGCTCTGGAGCACGGTGGAACTCCAGCTGTGGAGGGCGCGTTGTGGGTCAGAGCTGCGGTGGGAAATGGGTGTATGAACCCTAGTGCAGCGTGTGCGGGGTCACGCGTGGTCACAGCCGGTGGTGACAGACGGGTGTCGTGTGGGTGCCTCCCTTCCCTTCGGCTTTTTCGGGATCTCTCCGCTCCTCTGGGGTCCCCCCCTCCCCGCCTTTCCTGCACAGCCCGGGAAATGGGGCAGTGAAAGCCGAGTCACACATCCCTGCGCTGCGTTTCCAGAGGAGCGAGTGTGACTGTCAGGTTTACAAAAGATTGTTTATGTTCAGTGGCGTGAAATGGGGAGCGAGTGTGCGGAGCGGAGCGGGAGCGGGGGCTGACAGCGCCGCATCCATCCTCCCTGCTCGCTGCATCCATCCTCCAGCCGCATCCATCCTCCACGCTGCGGCGGCCAGCGCGCCGGGCCCGCCTGACAGGGGCCATAAATCACCGCTGGGAGATGCTGTACCTACAGCTTACACCATTCCCCGCGACAAACACACAATAATCCACACAGCACAGCACTTTTTCTCCCCTCTCTCCCTGCGCCGCTGGTGCTCAAGTGACGACAAGAGGAAACCTGGAAAGCCTGGATGCGCCCTGCGGGACCGCGGGAAGGAGCGAGGCTGTCACAGCTCCGCGTCACAGCGGAGCCAGGGGCTGTGGGGGGAGCAGAGTGACAGGGACACCTTCGCAGAGGCCAGAGCAGGGTGAGCCCTCCCTGGCTAGCGGGGGTCCCGTTCCCAAGCCGTGATTTCCACGGCCACAGCCCAAGGAGGATGGAGCTGGGGCAGGTGGGATGGAGCTGGGGAGGATGGATCCCCGGGCTCTGAATGTCCTGGGCATGGCCGGGCACAGGGGCCGTGGTTCCCGCAGCCTGGACAAACCTTCCCAGGCTCTGTGCTGCCCTCAGAGGGCCCGTGTGTCCTGGAGAGGTGACCCCGCTGTGGGCACAGGGCCCTGGGGGAGCCCTGGCACCGAGGCACGGAGGTGCCAGCCCGGCCACCTCACCCAGGCTCCCTCCTGGCACCTGGGAGTGGAAACACAATCCCCAGAGCAGGAGAAGGAAAGGAGGGAGGCAGCAGCGCTGCCACCACCCTGGGCTGTGATTTGCGAGGGAACAGGAAGGAAAGAGGCCTATCTGGTTGGACAACCCTTAAATCAATGTATCCTAATTAACAAAAGATCTAATTCATCAAAGTGACAGCAACTCTATTTATATCACCCCCTTCCATGGGGGCTGCTGGGGGTTTAGGCTTGGGGATTTTTCTCCCTTCCCTTTTCTGACAGCTTTATCTTTCCCACACACATTTTAATTTTCCCTTTCTGGGGGAGAAGGACTGATAGTGAAGCTTTCCTTGGGAATATGGACATTTAATTGACATTTTCTGCCTCACCCCCAAAATAGCGGGATATGTGGGGGGAGCTGGGAAGGAGAGGTTATCTTAGAGAGGTGCAGGTCTGATTTGGAGGGGGAGGAAACCACTGACAGGGGGCTGAGCAGGGGGGTGCAGCTATCCGTGCAAAATGTGGTCAGATCCTGCGAGCCGGGGTTGTGCTCTGAAAATACCCCCAGCAGGAGCCGTGGTCGTACAGGGATCTTGGCTTTCGCTCGGAAAAGCAAACCCTGAGAGCTTGACAACGCGCTGGCTGACACCTTAAATCTTGAAGTGCATAAAAAGAAACCCAACTGTTTTGTTTTGTTTTAATATCTGAAACCTCGTGGTTTGGGGGCTGGGAGCGCGGGAGGCTGAATTGCCGTATAAATACCGGCCCGTGGCAGCGCAGAGCTGCTCCGCTGCTCTCAGCGGGCTCGGCTCGGGAGGAGCGGGGCTTGGACGTGATATAGGAACACAAAAATAGTAATAATAGTAATGAATCCCCGTTCAGCCACTCCTCCCACGGCAGCGCAGGAGCAGAAATCCGAGCTGCAGAACGCAAGCCCCGGCTCGTGAGCAAGAGGAAGCTCGGGAGGCTGCCAGGGTAAAAAATCCGCAAACTGAACCAAAGCGAAGCAAAGCGAACCAGGGCGAGGCAGCCCCGCTCTGAGCCGCAGCCTGCTCAGAGCACACGGAGAGCAGGGCATGAAAGGGCCATAAAATGGAGCCGCGGCTGGCGGCTGCACCAGCACATCCATCCTGGGGAGCGGGGTACCTGCGCCTCCCGGAGCCTAAACTTCCGATGAACCAACGCGCTGCCGAGCGCATTTATATGCAAAGGCGTATAATATGTCCCCTGTATCTAATTATCTGTCAACCTGAGGCAGTTTGTTTTCCAAATCGGCCTCTCGGCTGTGACTTTATGAGGTCGTAAAGAAAACGGTGCCACTCTCGCACCGGAGCGCCGGGAGAGCCTGGATCAACAAATTACCATCTTTAATGGTGTCTGCTCGTGCAAGGCCCTGCCCTCTGCCGTGTCCCGGCACAAAGAGCCCTGGCGTGGGCAGCCCCGGAGCCTGGGCAGCCCCAAATCCCAGCACAGCTCCTGGGGAGCCTGGGCAGCCCCAGCCCCGGGCACTCCGGGCAGTTCCCAGCGCGGGCACGGCGCTGGATGGGGCAGTGAGGGCAGGAGTGACCCCTGTGCGCCCCTCGCTGCCCGCTCACCCTCCTCCGGCCCCACGGACACGTCCCAAAGTTTGGCAGGAGCTGGTGAACTCCGGTCCGTTGGCTGCGAGAGCAGCACGGCCAAGCCACGGATTCCTCTGCCCACGCTGCTCCCGTGATTAATGATGGAAAGGAATTAAAAAGAAGGAGGAAAAAAAAAAAGGGAGAGGGGAGGGGAGCGGGTCAACAGCTGAGTGCAAGGCAAGTCGCTAGACAGGGAGTAATTAAGATACTTGGGTAAATATGATTAATAAGCTCAAACTGGCAGGGTGTGCAGTAAACAAGGGCTAACCAGATGGTACCCTTTCCTTTCTGACAATGCTGCAAGCTTTGTAAAAATAGGAAGGAAGGCTCTGGATCCTCCCAGCGAGCTCGGGAGTGGGGAGGATTCAGCACGGGGCCAGGGCAGTGAATCACCTGATAGGAATGAGAGACATTTCCCTCTCCATCACATCCCGGCCAGGGACTGGGAAAACACGAACACATGGATCAAACACATGGATCAAACACATGGATCAAACACACGGCTGATCCCCAGCCGGCGGGGCTGGGAGCTGCTGGGAGGGCACCAGCGAGCACCACCACCAGCCGTGGCCAGGGGGTCGCGCCCGGCCAGGGCTGGTCAGAAATTTCCCCCCAAAACACTTCCCTGTCAGGAGATGCCATTTCACCAAAGGTGAAACATTTGCGGAAATGCGCTGATTTTGATGAAATTGCATTTGGAAAGAAAAATCAAAGGAGAAAATCATTTCGATAAGGCCAAAGCATTTGAGTTTGACCTTTTAGGAATTAAATGGCATGGGGTTTTTTTCCATTTCAAAAAGCATTTTGTTTCAATGTTTTATATATATATATATATATATATATCTGTAAGAACTGCTGAAGCCAGAGTGAAATGTTGTGATTATCCCAACATGTGATGATACATTTCCCCCAGTGCAATACTACATGAAATTACGCCCAAATATCCTTCTGCTTTGAAACCTGGAACAGCAGAGCAGCAGGACAATGTGGTCAGGTCTCAGAACTATCCGTTTGCACTTGACTATTTAGTGTCCAGCACTTCGGAAATAAAAAATTTGCCAAGTAGCCCCAGGTATTAATGATAGACTAAATCAGCACTTGACTCTCGGCTTCCTCAGGACAAGGATTCTCCTTTCTCCCAGCTGCAAAGTTCGCAGTGATAATGAGAACAGCAAATGTTTTGTCTTCACAGGAGATGAGCAGAACACGGGGCGTGGGAGGAACTCTCGGAATCCCAGCGATGGCTCCAGCTTCTCCCGGTGCTGCTTTTCCCGAGCTCGCTCTTTTCACCACAGGTGAGGTGTCTCAGTGTTGTGGTGAGCTCCTCCTGGGCTGGGAGGTTGTCCCCTGGCTGTGCCACACATCCAAGGTCACTTCTGGTCTCCCTGCCCAGATTTCGAGGCTGCTGCAGCCGCCACAGCACCCCAGGGCAGGGGATGGGGCTGGCTCAGCCCTGAGCCATGTTTATCACACCAGTGCAGGACTGGGAGGGCCTGGGGATGCTTCCAGTGAGAAAAGTGCAGTGAGATTTGTTGGGAGGCTTCGAGGCACAGCGAGGCTGGAGGAATAGCCAGTGGCTCGAGGAGGTGGGGTAGGGATTAAAGATAAAGAAGAAATTTCAGCTCATTGGCAGGACACATATTTTTCCAATATAAAAGCAAATGGGGGAACCCTTAAATAAATTGACTCTATAAAAACGTCCCTTTGTATTATCGCCTCACCTTTTCAGGGGGAAAACACCGAGGTTTATTTTCATGGATCCAGAATAAAAATATCAGTGCTGCTTTGTAATTTCCCAGAGCCACCAAGCAGTCCAGAGCTATTTAAAATCCACAGGCCCCCCTCGGCACCCAGCGCCCGCCTGGCTGCAGGAGCAGCTGCCATGGAATTACAAGTCCTCGTCACAAGTGAGGAGAAACAAGTTGTGGCATTTAGGAAAGGTCTGCAAAAATAGGTGTCAGACCTTAACTAATAGTGATTGTCCTTCCATTCTGCTGTAATTTACATTTAATTCACACATTTCATTTCCATTTAAAATATGATTACAGTGTTTTGAAGCACATCTCACCTGTCCCCTCCGATTAGGGCGGGATGAAAATAACACGGAGCAGCAGGAGCGAGGCTGGGCTTGGCTGCAGGATGGGAAGCACACGGTGCTGCTTAGGATTGCTCCCAAAAACACCCCCCCGAGGAGGGGCAGAGGGGCAGAGGGGCAGGACAGCCACAGCCACAGCCCTGCCCCACCTTCCTGCTGCAGTTCCTGCCCCAGGGCTTTAAGCACCAGCTTAAAAGGTTTCACACCTTCCACCAGCTCCAAGCCTTGCCCAGCCTGGCCTCGGACCCTGCCGGGGATGGGGCAGCCACAGCTTCTCTGGGCAGCCAGGGCCTCACCGCCCTCGCAGGGGAGAATTTCCCTCCTCCTGCAGAGGCCTTCCAGAAGATTTTTTAAGCACAAAAAGTCCTGGCTCAGAAATAAATCAGGCAGGCCCTCCCCAGCCCGTCCTCAGCCCGCGCTGCGCCCGCCCCCGGAGCGCCTCAAAGGCAGGAAGGCGCTGATTAATATCTGCTACGTGTAGGGGAAAACAACAACCCCGTAAACAGTATTATTAACCCATGGGCTGGCAATAAATCAGTGTGAGAAGGTGACCTCAGCAATGCTGGAGTAATCCTGTGTGTCAGGGTAAATTTATGAGGCCAATTTTATTGGCCTGTATGACCCAGGCTCCTTGGAGATGTCTCAGTAGCAAATCCAATCCATATCATTTATTAGCTTTGCACAGTGTCAGCTCGGAGCACGGGAGGGATCCCATTAAATCCTATTGCTCCCTCTGCCAACCGTGGGCACAAATAAGCTGTTGGATAATTGTCGGCTGCGAGGAGCCCCCATTAAGGAATCTGCTCCTGGAGCTGTGCAGCTTCCCAGGCTGGGAGTGCCGGGCTTGGCTCTGGCCATCGGCCCCTCGCCCTCCCTCGCCTGTGCCGGGCTGGCCATTGGAACAGGGGGGACAGAGATGGGGAAAGAGGTCTCCTCCTCGACCTCCCAGGTGCTGGACGAGGATCTGGTGGCCCTGGGAGCTGCTGCTGGGCTGGGGAAGGTGCAGGGAGTGCGGGGTCACAGCGAGGATGCGGCTGAAGGGATCCCATGAACAGATCTCTGGAGGGCAAGGGGCACACGAAGGGATTTCAGAGCTGCTGGTGGCTGAAACTCCTCCCTCCAGGAGGGAAGGGATGCTCTGGCTGGGCCCTGCAGGCAGTGGCCGAAACTCCTCCATTTCGGGGCACTTGGGGACCTGGTGGTGACGTGTGTGGTGCCAAGCACCCCGCTGGTGACAGGAGCAGTTGTGCCTTGGCAGCAGCACCTCTGGGGCTGGTCCCTGGTGGCCGAGCAGGGCCTGCTGGAGCAGTTTGAGGCTGTTTGACTGTCCCTGTCATCATAAGGTTTACGGATGGTTAATTTATTCTTTATAGCACAGTCATTGATGGCTGTTAAATCACAAATGAGAGCCAATAAAGGGTGAATTGCAGCTGAAATTACACTGTTTATATGACAGCAGAGTGCTGGCTAAAAGATTCATATGCCGCTGATGAAGTACGTTATAAATTTTAATTACCATAGTTTGTACAAATGACATGTTTGAAATGCTATTGAGTAATGTGACCCTGATAATGAAACTATAAAATAAATCATTAACTTTCTGAATGAGCTTTTTTATTTCCATTCTGCATGAAGTAAACTTTCCAATTTATTCCATTGCAGTCTTCTTCTGGAAAAAAAAGTGCGGAGAGAAGAGTCACAAACTTCCCCTGCGCTCTGAGGGACACTGACGAGCAAAGCCAAGGAGGGATGAGCGGGACCACGGTGGAAAGGATGGCAGGAGAGTGGCCAAAGCCAGGCAAAGCCCCTGAAGTGCCTGGTTAATGCAGGATGATGCCGTGCTCCTGCAGCCACGGCCAGCTGAGCCGAGCGGGCGCAGAGATAAGAGCAGGGCTTGAGAAGCAGCTCCAAGGAGCCATAAAAATCACAAGCGCTGAAGAGAGAAAATCTCCATTAAAGTGAGGCTGTGATTATAACTCGCTCCTGGCCGGGGGCTCTACAGCCCGAGCTGCTGGAGAAGGCCCTGCGCTCCCCCGGGAGCTGCGGGATCTGCCAGAGCTTTGGAGCCAGAGCAAAGGTGCCTGAGCCCCGACGGTTCCACACAGCAGCCCAGATAATTCCTGGGGATGGGAGCAACAGCCAAGCTCCAGCCCAGGGAGGGATTTCTCAGGAGCCTCCCTGGGGAAGGAAGCACAGGCCAGGCACTCACTGACTGTCCGTCTTGCTCTGCTCATCAAGACAACAGGACACTTCTAAACCCTCTGGAAGACACTGGAATCAGGTTGTTACCTTTTTATATTGCCATATGTTATACTTTTAAGGGATACAGGGCATGAAACTAGATGGGAGTGTGCCAGAGGTTCGTTCCACCCCTCTGCAGAGGGTGTTCCAAAGCGCCGTGTCCCCTGCTCCTGTGTGCCCACACTGACCCATCCCAGGGCAGGAGCAGAGGGCTCCTCCTTCCCCTCAACCTCCTCCAGAAAATCCGCCAGCTCTGGGGCTCTCTGCCTGCCTCGCCAGCACAGCCGGCTTCTTCCTCATCCCCTCGGTTAACCTTTAATTAGGCACTATTAAATTAGTGTTCTTTGCCCACCTCGGGTTGGATGTGAGCCTCTCCTGCTCCCCAGCCTCCCCACACTGTAAACAAGCAGCGTGTCCGTGTCCCAAGGCACACAAAAGGTGGCAGTGGGAGCCCCCCAGTAAGCAGCTGGGGAAGGAGGGGGAAGGGGCCCCGTGACATTTTCAGCCGTGGGGATGCAGCAGGAGGTTGCAGGTTGAGCACCGAGCAGGGGTCGGGATGCAGGAGATGAGGGAATTTATGACCCGTAATGAGGTTTGTGGTTCTTTGTGCAGAGGCAGGGATGGATCTGATCCCCCAAGCCACGAGGGTCTCTGTGTGCAGGGTTTATCCCTGGGAGCTGTGGCGGATCCTGGCTGGGTGCATCCCAGCGCCCCTAAATCAGGCAGAGTGTGTTGGCCAGCGGGGTGGGCAGCGTGGGCACTCAGTGCCGCACGGGCCCGTGGCACAGCCACCGTGGCACAGACCACAGCCACCCCAGCCCTCCCTGCAGGCCTCCCTGGCCCCTGTGTCCTCCCCAGGAGGGTCTGGGGCTGCAGGACTTTAACGCCCGCTTTTGTCTTATCAGCCACACTGGAAATATTCCCAAGCAGGCTGCTCATGCCGCACTACTTACCATTAAAAGAAAGGACCACATTATTGCTGTTATAAACCATTGATTAAGGTTTATAATAGCAATAATCCCCTCGAAATTCATTGTTACTGCAGTTAATGACCAGTTTATTAGAGCGTTAACCATCCTTGGCAATGGGCTGAGTCGTTTAATGCTGGTAACGACCAATTTCTCAAGGGTTATTGCTTAAATAACAAGCCTTTGTTAGATATATGTTCCCCCACCAGATACTGCTCCAGCTGGAACCTTCTCCTGTGAAATAATTGTTAATTATTTCCTCCAAGTTTTGCCACCTCGTCTCAAAGTTTTGGGTGGGAAGGGTTGCTGAGGGCACAGAGTGTCAGAGCTGCTGAGAGCTGAGGCTGGGTGACGCGAGGGGAAGCAGCCAGAGAACTGGACCCATCACAGATGGCTGTGGGAACTGTGCTTGATGAGGTTTTTTCCCTCTTGTGTCACCCGGGAGTGTCCCAGCCCTGGGCACGGCCACCCCCGGAGCACTGCAGAGGCACCGGCTCCAGCTGGGAGCAGGGAATTGTCCAAGGATGAGCCCCGAGCCACCCAAGGAGGGTGAGAGACACCAGAGCTCTCCCTCCCCTCTCCCCTTACATTAATTTGATCTGAGCGTCTGGCGGCGTTAACGATGTCCTATCGTGTCACGTTAGTCCCATCCCTCTAACAGCGTTCCCGGGCCTGACACCAGATGAAAGGTACAGATACGATTACCCTTTAATTGTGTCATATTAGCAAAAATAAACACTGATCCAGCAGCGGGCTGACACGAAGCGATGGCAGATCCCTGGGAACGGGATCGGACTGGCGGCTCCCAGCCCCAGCCCGCTGCCAGGCCCGGTGCTGGCCAGGAAAACCAGGGAGGGATCTCTGCCCAGGTTTCCATCGCTGCCTCCGCGCTGCCAGATGTGCAGGGAAGCCCCCGGCCCAGCCCCCTCCCCTGGGCACAGCCCCCAGCTCCCGGGAGCCGTCCGTGGGGGTGGGAGGAGGCTGCATTGCCACCATCCGCTCGCTGCCAGCTCCTCACCCTCGGCTCTGCCAGCTCCTCACCCTCGGCTCCAGCTGCCTCCAACAGGCTTTTGGATTTTGCTATGCAAAAGAGCATCCCCCCATAATTCCCCCAGAAAAATTACATTTCCATAGCAAATTAAATTTCAAGCTTTCCCCTCTCTTGTTAAGAAACACAAAGAAAATCTTGATTTGAGGAATTAGTTGAAGCCTGAGCGGTGTTAGGGTTGGTTTTGGTGTTTGCCTCCCTCCTTTTGCTCTTTGTTCCCACGTTTGTGGGGTCCTCGAGGTGTCATTGGGAAAAAAATAAGGAAAAGGGAAGGAGGGATTACTCCAGAATCTGTGAGAACTGTAAGTGGTGTTGGCAGGGAGATACTGATTTTCTCCCACGACGCTGCAGGCTCCTCCAGCCCCTCAGGAGGCAGGGATCTCCCCAAAAGAAATGATAAATACAAAACCTGAAATGTTTTCCCTGTCTCTGGGACAGAATTAGGATTTTCCCTCTCCCCCATCAGGCAGAACTCTCTCTGGTGCCAGGCAGCTCTGAGGGGACCCTGGCTGGGAGGAGCACGAGGCGCTGGCACGGCCCCGTCCAGCCGGGCTGGGTCTGTCTCTGGTCCCTGTCACAACTGCTGCGGGGATTTGTGCGAGCATCCGTGTTATTTTAGAGATAATGTGAGCAGAGTGGAGCATGTCACAGGATAATGGTCTCCTGCTGCTAGGCTGTTCTTGGCATTTATCAAAAAATGACACCAGAGGGAATATGCTCAAGGGAGCCGAGGTGTCGATTCGATGACTGCTATTTCGTGATAAAAGTTAACAGAAATAAAAATGAATTAGTCACAAAACAGCTTATTTATAGCAGTGCCTGGCCCAGGAGGGGATCCCTGGGAAAGGCAGGGCGGTGCTGCTCACATTCCTGGGAGGAACAGGCTGCACCCCAAAAGCACCCCCAGCCCGAACCAAACGGGGCAGCATCCCCTGGGTCTCACCCCTTGTCCCTCCTGCTTTGTGCCTCAGCAAACACCCCCAGACCCTTCTGCACCATGCTTCCAAAACAAAACACTTCCGTGTTTGGCCTAAAACCAAATATTTTGAGCAAAATGTTTCAGTGTTGCCTGTGTTTATAGACGGCTGTGGGGGTGGGAGCTGGATGGAGCCGGGCCCTGTGCTGGGCTCTGGACAGAACTGGGATGGTGTGCGGGGCTCTGGGTGGGGCTGGGACCCTGCACTGGGCTCCAGACAGAGCTGGGACCCTGCACTGGGCTCAGCTGTGGTGATGGAGCTCCCAGCCCCAGGGATGCAGCCCGAGTGGGAGCAGGAAAAAAGGGCAGAACAGGGGAAGAAAGGTCAGCCTTTGCTGTAATGGCTAAAAATGTCAGCCATGGGTCTGGTGTTAAACTAATTATCCTGGCTGGAGCCATCCGTCGCGGGTTCTGCAGCAGGTTAAACAGGCAGCTGCTGAAGGAAAAGGGTGGGATCTGGGCCTCCAGCCCAGCCCATCAGAGGCTCCTGAAGCTCACGGCTTCCCCTTTATCAGGGTGACCGAATCCATCGGTGATTGGTGCCGGGGCCAAGTTCTGGTGTGTTTCCAGCAGGACGCTCTGTTTTTGTTATCTCAGCTGTGGGCAGGAGCGGAGCAGGAGGAGGAGGAGGAGGAGGCAGGAGAAGGACGTGGCAGCACCTGGGCTGGAGGAAACAACAGGGGCCACAGGGGACGCGGCGCTGCTTCCCACCTCTGTGTTATTCCAGCCATAAATCCCAGTGACCAGCTTGAACTTTTCTCAATTGACATGTTTACAAGGGAAGTCCGCATTTGACAGGAAAATTAAGCATATCAATCACTTAACGAGCTCGTTAATGAATGGCTCTCAGATCTCTCTGATTTTGTGCCTGGTAGCACAATTTATTGATCAAGCGCTTTCGGCCGGGCCAGATGTTGCCGTGCCTTGATCCTCGGAGCCGGGCCCTGGGCAGGGTTTAGCGAGGGGTCATTCTCTCCAGCAGACCCCACGTTCCCTTTTCTGTCTCTGTTTTCTCTTCCTTTCTCTCCCTTTCTCTCCCTTTTCCCCCACAGAACAAAGGGAGCAGATGCGGGCTCGGGGCCCCTCACACCCACTCCGACATATGGAAGTGATCTCCTCTGTCTCTGTAATTACACAGGAGCTGCTCTGCAATGGCTCCGCGTTTTATTGCACAGAAACCAACCTATTCCTACATAAAACATCTTTATGGCTTCTTCTCCAGGGGCTCCTTGGCCAGGTCCTGGCAGGTATAAAGGCGTGCGGGACCCCCAGCAGCCGGCGGGGACCCCGGGGCCCCTCGGCAGGACAGAGCACGGGGGGCAGAGGGAGGAAGGCCGTGGGAAGGTGGCAGCCAGAGCCCCCAGGAAAAACCAGCAGCTCTTGGGAGGGGGCAGAGAACACAAAATAACCCTGAAACCTTAATGAGACCCGTAACCCCTGACTGTATTTGCCTTCCTGGCCCTGGGGGAGCCCAAACCCCACCTGGGGAGGGTTGGGCAAAGCCTCATTTGAACATCCCAAGGATACTCGTGGGCTGGGAATGGGTGGGGACACTCAGCTATGGCTCAGCAGTGGGATGGGGACACTCACACTCATTTCTCATGTGAGGCTGGGGACACTCACACCCATTTCTCGTGTGGGATGGGGACTCTCACACCCATTTCTAGTGTGGGGCTGGGGACACTGACGCCCATTTCTCGTGTGGAACCCAGCTCACTCTCCACACTCAGCTCCCCAGGAGGGATTTGCAGGTCCTGGGCCAGGCTCAGGTGAGGAGCAGCTCCTCCATCCCCCCTGGCACCTGTGATCCATCTCGTGGCACACAGTGTGTTTTGGATGTGCTGTCAGCTTGTTTTCAGGAGCACCTGATAAAACAATGCAGGAGTTACTGTGCAATCTAATGGAGTTAAAAAAAAAACCTCCTATAGTGCAACATGAATAGTCCAAAATGCAAAGATGACAATTTAAGTGTTTAAAATGTACTCAAGGTAATTCCAAACAAATTTTAAAGCCATTTCAGCCTATAAAACCCCTCAGTTAAATCACTGGTTATATGGTGGCAGTGCTTATGTTGCAAAATATCCCTGGCATGAAAGGGAAACTTTAAAAAATTGCCAGTTAATCCTTATAAATTACTTATTAGTGCTGCAGAGCTGGAGCCGGAGGAGCCCTCCGAGGAAGGCCGGGCTGTTTGGGCACTTCTCGCTCTGTGAGGAGCAGTTGGGGCTGGCTTTGATTTGCCGGGCTCTCCGAAGGCATTGATGTTCTTCCAAAGCGTGACATCAGCGCTGATGTCATGGCACAGCTCTGGCTTCATCCCTCCCGCTCTCCAGGAGCCTCCCCCTCCTCCCAGCCTTTTTGGGGGAGCCAAAAACCTGTCCCTGCTGCCCCCCAGCCCAGGGGCTTGTTATCCCCGGTGGGAGTTGGGGGGGGATCGCTCCCCAGGGGTGGAGGGAAGGGGGCTCAGACCCCCGGGTGTCCCCGCAGCGCTGCCCACAGCAGCTCTGGCTGCTCCCTGCGGGATTGGGATCCATTCCCGGCCACATCAGCCTCCCCCTGCCACGGGAGCCGTCGCCGCGTCTCTCGGCTGCGTCTCAGGGATGCAAATCCCTGCGCTGGGTGTCCGTGTTTCACACCCTGCCAGCGGATTGCACCCGCTGGAAAGCTGTGAAGCGCTTGCAAAGAAAATGAAAGTTTATTCCCTTCCCCGCGCTTCTGGGCTCCCAACTTTCCTCCTGTGTGTTTGTGCCCTGATTTGAGGAAGCGACACAATCTCTCACTCGCTCTCTTCTCTCGCTCCTTTCCTTTCACCAAACAGATGTAACTATTTATTCCTTATGTCCCAGTTTTCCTGTAATTTCATAAAGTGCAAATTTGCTGTCCTGCTCCCAAATGCCGAGTCGGTGGTTTGTCATAACAGTCATCAGTAACTGTCGCTTTCTGCCTGGGGCTTAATTAACCCACTCTCTCATTAGCATGTCCATGCAGTTGTAAGGAATGAAAGCCTGATTATTTTCTACAACAGTCGCAGCCAATTACTGCACTGAAATGGAACCACATTAATCAAATCTTTAGTACAGTGGCAAATTCAGAGATATCAGATTGCAAAAGACTGCAAACCTAATATGTCACTGTCAGCGGAGCTACGCAGGCATTTAGCGAATTGCATTAAATAGATGGCTCCGCTGAAACCGCATGAATTTAATATGTGATGGGATCTGGAAGCTATTAGTGTGACATGGCAAAGCACTGGGAGCTTGGCAGCTCTGGACTTTATCCATGAACTCAGGAAACTCATGTAAAAACTTGTGCGTGTGTGTGTGTGCGCAGCAAAATGTCTCGCCTGTCTGAGGAGAAGGCCTGGGCATGGAGAAACGCCTGGAAAACTGGAAATGCTCCCTAAATCGCAGTGGGTTTGTGCTGCTGTTTGACCCCAGAGCAGAGCTCGGGCTGGAAAGGGTCCCTGTGTGGGGACAGGGGACACGGCCACGTGCCAGAGCTGCTCTGGCAGGAAGCTGCTCCCAGCTCAATGACGGCGACGGCGCCTCAGGAATCACTCTGAGGGAGTGGGACAGGGCATGGACACGGCCCTGCCACAGTGACCACACCATGGACACAGCCCTGCCACGGTGACAGAGCATGGACACAGCTCTGCCACGGTGACAGAGCATGGACACAGCTCTGCCACGGTGACAGAGCATGGACACAGCTCTGCCACGGTGACAGAGCATGGACACAGCTCTGCCACGGTGACAGAGCATGGACACAGCTCTGCCACGGTGACAGAGCATGGACACAGCTCTGCCACGGTGACAGAGCATGGACACAGCTCTGCCACGGTGACAGAGCATGGACACAGCTCTGCCACGGTGACAGAGCATGGACACAGCTCTGCCACGGTGACAGAGCATGGACACAGCTCTGCCACGGTGACAGAGCATGGACACAGCTCTGCCACGGTGACAGAGCATGGACACAGCTCTGCCACGGTGACAGAGCATGGACACAGCTCTGCCACGGTGACAGAGCATGGACACAGCTCTGCCACGGTGACAGAGCATGGACACAGCTCTGCCACGGTGACAGAGCATGGACACAGCTCTGCCACGGTGACAGAGCATGGACACAGCTCTGCCACGGTGACAGAGCATGGACACAGCTCTGCCACGGTGACAGAGCATGGACACAGCTCTCCCGTGGTGTCACACCATGGACACAGCAATCACGTGCAGAGCTCTGTCCCCGAGCACTGAGTGGGCACTGGGGCTGGGGGAGCTGCTGGACGGGGAATGTTTTCCCCAGTTTCCCGATTTCCTGCTGCTCAATGCTTTCCCGGCAGCTCTCGGCTCCGTCTGTGCCCAGCTCCTGCCGTTCCAGCCTCGGGCCCCACTCCCTCTTGCAGCGCCTGGGCCCTGCTTTACCACGCTGCCTACAGCAGCTCCCGGTGGAAATTCCTCCTCTTCCTCTTTCCTGGCCGCTTCTCGGGGTTCAAAGGCTGTGCAGTTGACGATGCCAGTGCTGTCACAACAGCAACGAGTCAGCTGCAGCTCAGGCGTGAGCTCAGAGGCATTTTCCAGCTCTGCTCAGAGGCATTTTCCAGCTCTGCTCTTAGTGAGCCCATAAATTAATGTTCCTCTGGCTTCAACACATTCCCAGCTCCCGGAGACGCCCGTTCTGCAGGGCTCAGGGAAGGGGCGTGGGAGTGCCCGGGGGACAGGCACACCCCAAAGCACCCTCTGGCCACAGGGCTGGGGGACAGCCGGGGTGTCCTGTCCCCTCCAGCTCCTTCTGCACCTCCTTGACCCAAACCAGCTCCTTTCTCCAGGGCTGGTGGCCAAGAGCAGCAGGTTTGGGTGGCAGCACCCCCTTCCCACAATGAAAAAGGCAGGAGAAGGAGGAGGTTTTGTCAGAGCCACATCCAAGGGCTCCATTTGTAACTCTTCCTGTGCTCCCTGCCAGTGCTGGTGGGAAATTCACGCTGAACCACAGGAATCTCCTGGCTGAGGGACCCCCAAGGATCGTCCAGTCCAACTCCTGGCCCTGCACAGACACCCCAAAATCCCACCCTGTGTCCAAAAGCGCTGTCCAAACGCTCCTTGACCTCAGGCAGGTTTGGGACTGAGTCGCTGCAGAGTGACAGGAAACCAAGATTTGTCCCTTTTTTAGTCCAATAACCCTTCCTTTGCCAGGCTCGAGGCACAGCAGCCTCCTGGGTGTCAGCTCCAAGCAGGCTCATGCCGGGGTGCAGGACAGCCCCAGCAGAGCCCCCCAGCAGCAGCTGCCCCGCGGTGTCCCCGAGCCCGAGCGGGGCCGGGGCAGCGCTGACAGCGGTGACGGATGGGGCTCCGGAGCCAGGGGCTGCTCTTACACAAACTGCCTTCATCAGCAGCTCGCGGCTCCCATCACTTAATCTTCCTGCAAACGGTGCTCTCCCGGAGCAGGGGCATGTTTCCTCCCCCAGTCACCTAATCTACCATCTAGTTTATGCACACATGCTCCGAGGGGTTTTTTAGAGATATATATATATGTTTTTTTCTGAGCAATCAATCTGTGCGGCGAGGAGCTGCGACTGAATTTAAATACCAGGGTTTTCATTATCTCCAGCGCAGGGAAGAGAAAGGGGGGAGAGGGACATTGAAAATAGAGGGGAATAAATTCCAATCCCTCGAACAATATATCTGAAGGTGTGCAGATTTCTGCAGCCTTATGATGCCAAGTGTATCACACCAAATCTTCTTCTGCGGAAGGGATATATTGGGAGAGGAGATTGCAGAGTGCCTGTGGCTGCATGTTTGCTGTCCTTCACTGGATGTGTGCCTCTGGCTGCATGTTTGCTGTCCTTCCCACTGCACTGGAGCAGCCTGCAGCGAGTTCATGGGATTTGCAGCACGTTCCCTCTTCCTCCCTAGTGACCCCCAAAGGGCCCTGGCTCCAGTTCTGCCACGATCTTTGAGTAAACGCCATGCAAGTGGTTCCTTTCCACACCCCAAAGCAGGGTCTGCTGCTGCTCTTGTCAGATTTTAAATCCCCATTTCCCTCCCTGAGGTGCTACAACGGTGTCAGGTGGATTTGCTGGAGCAGGAGTTCCAGAGGGGAAAACATCTTTGCATGAGTTAAAATTTCCGGGGTTGAAAAATCACAAAAAGTGCTCTGAATTCAGACAAGTTTCAGGTGAAGCTCCAGGGGAGTCTTTCCCAGAGTCAACACAAAATCCCAATTGTGCAAAGTGTGGACAGATCCCAGGAGGACAGGTCCTCTGCTGGGAACATCTTCCTGTGTTTGCTTCCCCCTGCCTCAACCCCCCTTTTGCAGCGGGAGAAGAAATTCAAATTGCACCTAAAAATGTCCCTAATTCGTCATTTCTCCTCTGTTTCCCCTCACTGAGGACGGCTGGGCAGGAGGAAGGTACCTGAGGGGCAGCACATGGGTTCCATGTGGGCTGTGGGCCCTGGCAGCCCCCAGAGATCTGACATTAAATAAACTTTGCACAGGCCCTGGGCAGGAATTACTGCAGGGACTCCTCTGCAAGGGGCTGGGCCCATCCCTGGGGCCAGTCCTGCATCCCAGGAGATAATCCTGCATCCCTGGGGCCAGTCCTGCATCCCAGGAGATAATCCTGCATCCCAGAAGGTAATCCTGCATCCCAGGAGATGCTGCGGCGCCAGGGACAGGACCAGGCAGGGCTGGGCCCCCAGAGGAGCAGGGCAGGGTCTGCACCGGGGCTCTGCACCNCTGAGCTTTTCCCGGCCTCTTCCACACCAAACCTCTCTTTTCCTCTCTTTTTTCCTCTCTTTTCCTCCCACTTTTCCTTTTTTTTTCCTCTTCCCGGGGAGAACTGTACAGAGACTGATGGTTTTATTTTACATGAATCACTGATGATCTAACAAATTAATTACCTGCTCCCTCCTTCCCTCCCTCGGAGGTCAGGGAGCCTGCGTGGGGCCACCCCCGCCCCCCTCGGTGCCATCAGAGCTCCTGCTTTAAAGACCAGAGAAAAAGGTCAAAATTGCCAGTTTAGGTTAAAATCAGATTTAAACGTCTCTTACTAAACACAGAGGCACACAAACTCAATATGTCATCTTTAATGGTTCAGAACAAAGCCTAGAAAAATTGTGTCCCAGCACCCAGGAATTTTATAACCTTTGATATATAGCTTTCATTATTAGCAATAATTCCTGTAACTGCATCCGGATTCAGGGGAGCACATATTGAATAATAATTCTCCTCGCGTTGATTTGTCCCCATCCCATGGGTCCCCACGCCCTTCATCCCCCTCTTCCTCCTCGGGCACCACCAGCCTTTCGTTGTCCTTTCGCTCCTCTATTTTTGGGGTTGGCCAACACCCCCTCCGTCCTCCCCCGCTGCTGTCGTGGCGTTAGAATCTGGATTTGCAGCCCTGCTCACCTGAGTCACGAGCAGCCCCGGGACACGCGGGCGCCGCCGACAAGAAAAGGCGTTCGCTCCCCTCCGCCTCTTTTCACAGTCAGGCTTCAAGTTCACATGTGAATTTATGCCAGTTTTGACATTAGCAGGAAAAATTAACAGTTCTCACTCACACACACACACACACACACACACACACACACACACACGGAAAGAAACTTGCACAAAAGAGGTTTTGTGTTTCAAGCAGAATAAATTATAGTGTGATGTTATTAAAACACTTAGTTGTTAAGTTGCCAAGAAAATCCAGTATATTCACACGGACTCGAGGACCTGTCTCCATGCAAAGTAATTAAATTAGATTTATGGGCTGCATTACATCAGTGTTTGATAGTTCATTTTTCCTTTCTTCATATTTTGTCCTGCTTTATTAGAGCATGTGACAGATGGTAAAAATAGTGTGAAGTTTCTTGGCCCTGTGCTAAATCCCCCTTCGGTAGTATATCTCTCTTCTGTCAGTTCTCCCCAGTGATGATAAATTAACCTCTCCTCTTCTATCCCAAGTGTGGCAGTAAAGCACTCTTTGACACAGCACTATCACTTTATCTTAATCTGTGCTGTTCCAGGGGCGGGGTGGGGAAGGAAGCGAGGGGAGATGATGCAATCGCTACCACGAGTTCAAAAAAA
>VWZT01016592.1:0-13868 GCA_013397055.1 Pachycephala philippinensis | reverse complement strand
CAATCCCAGCCCCAGCCCCAATCCCAGTCCCAGCCACACTGCGGGGCTCTGCACAAGGCTGAGCCCAGCTCAGGCTCTGCAAAGCTATTCCAACCCCTGAGTGCACCTGAGGAGGGGAAGCAGAGGGATTCACTCCCAAGTCAGTCTGTCAGTAGATTGCCCAATAACAGGTTGGCAGAAGTGAGGAATTGGCACACAGGGTTTGAGGCTGTTGCCAGCGAGTTGCAATGCAGTGCTGGGGCTGCCGAGGGTGGATCACACCTGTGTTTAAGGCTGCACCTTCAAACAGCACACTTGAGGTGCCTTTTTCAAGTGAAGCAAAGCCAGGCTCCTGCTATTCCATCCACAGACCTGGGAGAACTCAGAGTCCTGAGCAGTGTTTTATTTTGCTTCCTGATTCTTCCACAAAAGAATTGTCGGGAAAATTAATCCACAAACACCAGAGGTTTATGTCCAAAAAGGAGACAGAGGAGTCCTGTTACTTTATTCGAATAAAGGGAGAGGCCATGGGGTATTCCCCCGGGGTCTCTCAAAATGTTAGAGGATGCAGCCTCCTTTTTATCCTAATTTCCCGGCCGCATTTTCCTCTCTTTCTCCACTGGCTGAGGTACTCGAGAGGTACAGACTCCCAGAATTGCTTAATACAGACCCCCTTCTAATGTATACCCCCCCACCCCCCTTTTTCTTTTCTATGGAATTTATGGTTCTTCCCATTGCTTCTTTCAGTTCTCAGGATCTGTCTTTCCCCATCAGCAAACCCATGGTTTGTTTGTGAAGACAAATCCCTCTCGCTCCTTTCATCAATCAATGGAATTCCTCCCAGTTTCTCTGGCCTCTCAGTCTCTAGCTTTACCTGACAGCAGATGCACGGTGTGTTTGTAAAGACAAAATCTCTCTCATTGCCTCCAGAATCGCCCTTTCCCCGCCCAGCAGCCGGGAATAACAGAGCTCCCATCCCTGTGCAGGGCAGTGATGGAAACCAGCAGCAGGAAAACCCTCCCGGGCTGGGAATTTGGGGTTTCTGCTCTGTGCTGCCTATCCCAGCCCCCCGGGTGCCCACTGGGAGCAGAGGCAGGGAATGCTGTGCCACCTTGGGGTGTCCCCTCTGTGCCCTCCTGACCCCAGGGGACCATTTGGGGGTTCTTTGCCCGTTTGTTTCTGCCCCTCCTGGGCCCTGCCAAGTGCCACGTGTCTCAGCTGCAAATGTCTCCCACTGCTGGCAGCTGATTTATTTTCATTCCAGCCAGGATTTGGGTCACAGCTTTGCTTCAGGGTTTTAAAAAGGGAAGGAAAATGTTTAGGCACAGAAAAAGGAAACAAAGCAATCAAGGAAAAGCCCTTTTGTCCCCATGGCAAAATACCAAGTGAAGCCGCATTTTCAAATTTTTCTTTTTTTTTTTTGGCTTTGGGCACATTGTTTCTGCAGAACTGGAAAGAGAATTAAAAAAAAAAAAAAGAAAGAAGAGATGTGTTTAAACAGGATTAACTTNTTTTTTTTTTTTTTTTGGCTTTGGGCACATTGTTTCTGCAGAACTGGAAAGAGAATTGAAAAAAAAAAAAAGAAAGAAGAGATGTGTTTAAACAGGATTAACTTAAGCAAGAATTTGTACTACAGGAAGGTGCTTAGAGAATCTCATAAAGACAGAAAAGCAAACAATATCCAAATCCGATAATCTGATCACCCGATAAAATTTACAAGCAATTTTCTCAGTAGAGAGAAAAGTATTTACTGGAAATGGACTGTCTTGAACAAACTGAATAAAGAGATTAGGTGAAGAGCATTACCTAGAAAGACAATTTTACAGGAAGCTTCTTGGAACGAGGCGGAAGCTGCATATTTAGGGAGAAAACGGGGGAAAAAGACCTAAATCGTGAATTATTTACTGCAACCAATGTGGCTTCGTGATACAGCAGGAAACTAATGAATGCAAGCTTCTTTTCACAAATAAACATCATCAAATTCTCGTTTTGCCTGCTGGCTTTGCTCCTCAGGGGAGAAAGGCTGAGGACAGGACGGGAGGGAAGCAGCAGGGGAACAAAGCTGTCCCTGCCGTGTCCCTGCCCGTGCCTTTGCTCACAGCCTCCCTGGGCAGCTTCTCCCCAAAGGCCACTGCAGTGGTCAGCAAGGGCAGCACAGGGACGTCCAGCACCAGGGAGCAACCTCTGTCCTTCACTTCACCAAGCAAGTTATAGCCAGGAATTCTGTTAGCAAAAATAACCCCCAGCAACCCCTGGAATGGCTGCTCTCGCCCAGGTTTATTCTCTGGCGTCCCCCACACCTCTCACTGATCTCCTCTGCTTGCAGGGCCATGCAGATCTTCCAGGAAATTTTAAAGGAAGCATGGCAGAGTGAAATTCTGACCGCACTCCAGGGCATGGTTCTGAGTAATTTCTCCATGAAATATTGCTTTGCCTCCCAGCTGGATTGGCCCTCCCTGAAAGGAGCTGATCCTTCTGGTGGTTGCACCATTGATGTGTTTATTGAGGTTTTCTGATGGGCCTCGGCATCCTGGCTGACAGAAACAGCCAAATATTTCATTGCTGTAAAACAACTGCCCTTCCTTCAGGCTAAAGAGAGAAATCATCAGCACTTCACGGCACCTCTGAGATCACCACTCAATCTTATTGCCAAAACCTCTCAGATGAATCCCAAGACATAGGCACTTTGTTAATACCCTAAGCCCCCTTTTTTTATTTGGATTTTACTCATTCTGCATCGGAATCACACTCTGGACTGTCTGACTTGTAATTTCTTTTCAGGATTTATTCATTTCTCACCTCTCAGTCACTGAAAGAGAAAAAAAAACCGATCAAACTCAGCCACATTAAAAATGTGATTAATTAAAATTTTTATTGAATTCAGAACCCCTAGTACTGTTTGATGTCTAGGGAGAGTCCTTCCAGTACCTGAAGGGAGAAAGATGGAGAGAAACTATTTACACGGGCCTGGAAAACAGGACACAGGGAATGGCTTCCCAGTGCCAGAGGGCAGGGATGGATGGGATTTTGGGAAGGAATTGTTCCCTGGGAGGGTGGGCAGGCCCTGGCACAGGGTGCCCAGAGAAGCTGTGGCTGCCCCTGGATCCCTGGCAGTGCCCAAGGCCAGGCTGGACACTGGGGCTTGGAGCAGCCTGGGACAGTGGGAGGTGTCCCTGCCCGTGGCAGGGTGGCACTGGATGGGATTTAAGGTCCCTCCCAACCCAAAACATTCTGGGATCCTAATTCTGCTGTTTTTCACCACAGATCTGTTGGATCTCCTTCTGATCCGCCTTGATGGTTTTAAGCATAACAGTGCCAGACCTGAGACAGCAATAATGAACTTCATGCTGATGATAAAGGCACAAAAAAATAAAAAATAAAAAGGAAAAAAAAAAGGAAAAAGAGGAAAAGAAAGGGGAAAAAGGAAAGCAAGGCAGTGCCAGCCAGGAACAGCAGGAAGGCTCCTCTCCCAACCCTGTCACTGCTCCAGTTAAAAGCAGAACATTTTAATCAACTACATTCAGATGGTCCAAATAGAGAGGAACTTCCAATTCCTCCAGAGACAGCACAAATCTTATGGGACAAACCAGCAAAAAGACTTGTATCGAGTCAAACCAGCAAAACAACTTGTATCAGGTCAAACCAGCACCTTTAGGGATGCTTGCTCATGATGTCGAGGATTTCCCGGTACAGAACCTCGGTGGCATCGAGGCCCAGCACGAAATCCATGTGGTTCCAGTGGGGCACCAGCTTGTGGTGGAGCAGGTTCCTGACCTGGGGGAGGAGCAGGGCCGTGTCCCGGGGGTCGGCCAGGCAGTCCAGCCCCGCGCTCCAGATGGCCGTGGGCACCTCCATGTCCTTCACATCGTACAGCGGCGGCCCCACCTGGGAGAGGAGAGGGAAAAGGGGTGTCACAAACAGGAGATGTGGCTGGAGTGCACCCAGTGATGCACCCCTGGGGAGAGGGAAAAGGGGTGTCACAAACAGGAGATGTGGCTGGAGTGCACCCAGTGATGCACCCCTGGGGAGAGGGAAAAGGGGTGTCACAAACAGGAGACGTGGCTGGGGTGCACCGAGTGANTGATATGTAGTTAGTTAGAGGTCCAATACCTCTTGCCTTTTAGGAAAACACTAAAAGAACTAAACACATAAAAACCCGTCCTTTATTAATTAAATAATTCATTCCTTTCTGCTGACCACTCTCGTGTCTCAGAGTCCTTAATTGCCTCTTGGCACCGCCGCAGCGACACTGCACCACGCAAGAGGGATCGCTGCTCTTTGGGAATGGAGGGAAGTAAAAACGGGAACTCCTTTCTTCTTTCTAGATAAACTGCAAGAAAGATGCAGCACAGCCTTGTGCGCTACAATTTAGTGAGTTGGTTTAATTAAAATTAATGAGCAAATTTGTCCTGCCTGGCTAGAAGTTCTGGTTCTGATGCTGCAGAAGGATTCGATAGGGAGGCAGAACTCTGGCTGCCCTGATCTAATGCTGTTGGATCCTCTGCAGGTCGCTCCCAGCCAGCCCTGCCGGGCTTTTTGGTGACACCTCACACCATCACCAGCCTTCCTCCAGCCCAGGGACAGCAGGGAGGTGTTTGGCAGCAAGTTCTTGGCATCAAAATGCCTCTGGAGGGCTGTTTCAGCTCCACACCCCGAGGAGTTGCCATGAGGTGATTTGTCAGCAATGCCTCTCGTTACCTCCAGTGTAATTAATCCAGTTAAGCAGCACGCTGCCTTCTGAACAATTTTTCTTGTTTAAGGAAGAAAGAAGCTTTTTTTTGTTTCTGTTCCAAGGCTTAACCACTATTTCAGAGACGAAATTTTTCCTAACATTCAGCCTGATGTAACCTGAGACCGTTTCCCCTTATTCTCTGAAAAGCGGGAAGCATCTAATGTTTTATTCCATTTAAAAGGGATTTGCAAAATGGAGCTGAGAATGGAAAATGCTGCTGTTCCAAGAGAGGAACCCGTTAGGAAGAGTCACACCAGGCAGGAATGGGAAGGGAACAGGGCAAGGGAAGGCCATTGCAGCACCTCACCTGTCTGTAGCGAAGGTTGTTGTACGTGTGCCCCCCGTCAAAGGCTCTCAGTGCCCCTCCGTGGACTCCCTGCAGCAAATTCAGACAGGCAGTGGGCTGAGTGAAATCACAGCTCTCTGGGGGTGCAACCAACCCCCAAAATCAAACCTCAAAAGCTGGGTTTCGTCGCTGAACTGGCAGGATTTTTAAAGTGTATCTCAGAGGTCTGGCCCTAGGCCCAGCACGAGTCATTATTGTTGTGGTTTTGGACAAATGGACTGGGATCATGTTTCTGATGTTTGTGGGTAACACCGGGATGGGAAGAAATGAAAAGGTTATAGAAAATGGGTTTGGAAGTCTAAATATTCCTTGTGGGCTGGAGGATTGGCCTGAAATGGCACCATCAGAGGTGGAAGGAGCCTCTGAACATCTCTGGTCTAACTGGAGCAGGACTATCAGCGATACAAGGTCAGGGTGGCCGTGGTTTGATCCCTCCACTGAGCAGCAGCACTTCAGAAAATGGAGTGTGTGTTCTTGCTACAAACCCCACAAGGTTCTTCTGGGGTCCCTGGGTGGGAATTCCACCCTGGGAAGGAGCTGTGCCCTGAGTACAGCCTGTGGCACACGCCTCAGAGGAGGTGCACGGACTGAACCCACGATCTACAAAAAATTGTGCCAATTTTTAGCTTGGGGAAGAGAAGTGCAGCAGAACACAACTGCAGTGTCAGAGGGCTCTGGTGGTGACTGTTCTCATGCCCACGAGGGGAAGAAGGAGAAATAATCAGCTTTATCGGTAATAAGCTTGATTGGCTGCTGGCCAGAAGCATCTCTGCCACAGTCTGACCACTGATGGCACTCAGGGGCAGGGCAGGAGGGGAGCTGGTCTGAAATAACACCCCTGGAATGTGCCTGCTGTGGATGCAGGATCCTCAGCTCCAAGTGTTTCTCCTGACAAACCCACTCCTTTGGAGTCGCTCGGCTCAAAAACCTGCTGAGCGTTTTATGGAGGGATGAAAACAAAACCAGCAAAGATGTGCCAAAGGTGTGTCTGACAGCACCCAGCACAGCACGAGGGAGCAGTGCCACGCTGTGTGGCACGGGAAGGACCCCGGGAAGGGTTACCTGCAGCCAGTGGATGATGTTCTGGACGGAGGAGCCCGCCGGGGTGTGCCCCGCGTACACATCGAATCGGCTCTGCAAGGACACGAGCACATTTCACAACAGGATTCCCCTGGCTCCGCAGAGCAGGGCACTGCCGAGGCTTTGTCCTTCAGCAGGACCCTCTGCAGATTTATTCCCGCATACCATGTTTGTGTTCTTCCAGTTAAACCCGAAAATCATAGCCAGGATGCTCTTGCAGACCTTCGAGCAGACGCAGAACCGGGTGAGGAGCAGCTGCCCCAGGGCGGTGTGTGGCAGGAACTCCCTGGTGCCAAACATTTCCTGTAAAATTGCAAATGCACTCATCAAATAGGAGGTCTGGTCATGCTTTTCCCCAAGGCACCACCACTTTACAACTTCCATTTTATCCCCGTTTTAAGGCTGCCCGTGGTGAAGCCTCCCCTGCACCCCGTTAAGTGTTTGTGTTCCTTGGTTTTTATGGGCATGATCCCTTATATTCATTATGCCCTTGTGTTAGAAGATAGGGCTCAATTCACAGCCTCTGCATCAGTTTTATTCACCAACATTCTGGCTCTGTTCTGACAGAACATTTTGGGGAGGGAATTCAGGACAGAACCTAAAGGTTCTGCAGTGAGATGTGTGTTTTACTTCACTGTGAAAACAGAGCGCAGAGCTCCCCTCTGTGTGAATGACTTGAAATATTCCACAGGTGATTTCACAATCCCCACGAAAAACGACATTTTGGCTATGCAGAGCACAGTGCAGACCAACCTTCAGCCCGTAGTCAGAAAAGAAGGCGAGCTTTCTAAATGGGCTCTGAGCAAATATCACCGTGGTCACGGGTGCCAGAGCCAAGAACACCTTGATTTTCTGAGCCAGCTGGGGCATGGTGGAAAAGGCTATAAAACCTGGGGGGGAAAGGAGCAGAAAATAAAAGGTTTACTCTTTCAAGGCACTCATGCTCATAGTTTAATTTCAGTGAGGGATTTTGCAGGTCTCAGAGGGGATGTAGACATGTCATGCTGTTGTCAAAAGGACCCACTCACCTATGGTGGTGCCCTGGGAATGACCGATGTAATACAGCTGTTTCTGTCCCGTTTTCTGCTCGATGAAGCTGATCATGGCTGGGAGATCGTATTTAGCCATCTCATCGAAGCTGCAGAAGGAAGAGCAGACGTCCTGCTGAGAGGGGCAGCACCTACCCCTGCACAGCCGTCGCCAGCAAAGCACAGAACCAGCAGGGAGGGCACGACCACCCCACAAACTTCTTCCCCCTACTGAGTTTTCACGTGGGGTTTTCACTCAAAATAAGCTGGATGTGCTTCAGTCCAGCCTGCTTCACTCACCCCCCAGCTCGGGCAGCGTGACCCTGACAGAATTGAGCTGTTCCTGAGACCCTCAAACCCATTTACCTGAAAGCCCAGAACTCATCCCGTTTGGGGGACAGGGCCAGGTGTCTCCTGGACCAGGTGTTCCCTCTGCTGTTCCCGATCCAGACGTCGTAGCCGGCGTCGGCGAGGATGAAGCCCAGGCTGCTGTTGGGCAGGTTGGTGAGCCAGGTGCTGCCTTCTGCCAGGAGGCCGTGCTGCAGCAGTGCCACGGGTCTCGCACCTGCAGGACAGGCAGCGTGATGGCTCTGTGCTTGCAATGCTGCCTGGCATCTTTTGGGACAGGTTGTGGAGTGTTATCCCCACGGCAGCCAAAATCTGGGGAGGTTTGTGGCAGTGTTCCCCTAGATTTCATTTAAAAAGTAGGTTTGCGATGTGGTAGCTGCACCGTTATCTTGGGTTTTATCCCCAAAATCTCTGGCAGCGCTGGCACAGCTTGGGCTGCCTGGGGAGCTCTGTAGGCAAACACGGAGGAGCCTGGGGATGTGATGGGAAAAATGCACTTTTTCATGGATCTAACCCCGCACTCCTGGTTACCACCCCTCACAGGACAGGAGGATCCCCTGGAGGCTCCTCAGGAGTACCAAACCAGGCTGCTGGCCCACCAAAAGGCTGCAGGAGCACATTTTGGGAGCCAGGCTCCCAGAAAAACCTAAGTTTTATGACCAGGATGGATGGGCTGTCTCTCTCTGCTGGGATTGCAGCCTGACCATCAGCGCTCAGGGGTCCATGAAGGGTGAGGGAACATCCCTGGCAAGGGATCAGCCTTCCCTACAAATTCTGATCCATCAGAACTGGTGCTACAGATGCCAAGCCTCGGGGAACCTGCAAACCCTCTTGCACAGGCCCTAGTACCCCAGTGAAGGGCTCAAGGTGTCCTGCGTGGCACCGGTTTTACCTTGGCACGCGGCGTTTGCTCTCCCGTGAGGAATCCTGTTCAGCTGGAGGATGTAGCCATCCTCTGTCACCACGTCATACTCCTCACTGGGGTAGCCCCAGAAGGAGACCATCTCACTCTGCAACCAGAAGAAAGGCAATAATGCCATTTTCAAGGCTCCTCCAGGGAAATCTCTAAATGTAACATTTAACTATCATTATTTAATACTGGCTGTTTCTGGATTTTTTCTGCCTCTGCTCCAAAGCCATCATACTTACGATGTTCATCCCTGCTTCTGGGTTCTTAGGAAATGGGGAATTCAGGGAGCATTCCCCGGAGGCCATCCCCTGGAGCACGGACAGCAGAGCTAGAGCCAGCCACATCCTCGCTGCGCCTGCAACAACACACCCACAGAGTCAGGGCCAGGCAAGCAGGGCTGGCCGGCAGGGAGGGGAGAGGTGTGGGCAGGGAGGCACCCAGGTGGGACTCAGACTCGGCCTGGATGACCACTTAAAAGCATTAATGTACGTGGAGTGGCTCAGGAAACACATCTCAACAGGGATCCTTTCACAGGGAGGGGGGACAGACCTTCAGGAATTCCAGGCAACAATCCTTGCACTGCTCTGCAGACCACTGGGAGCTGCAAGAGATTAAAATCGTAGAATCACAGAATGGTTTGGGTTGGGAGGGACCTTAAAGCCCCTCTCATTCCAGCCCCCTTCCACTACCCCAGGCTGCCCCATCCAGCCTGGCCTCCTTCCAACACACGAAGGGTGTTCCTTGTCCTGTCAGTGACCGTGCAGCGCCACTTCTCCACTCTCTCTTCCCGGGAGAGGGGGTGGCCAAGAGGGAGAGCTCTGTCCCATCACCCCGCTGTTTGCATCACCTGTGAGCACCACTGCCCAAGCCTCCTCGGGACAGGGAGGGTGAATAAAATCCAGCACTGCCTTCTCTCCCTAAACAGAAATAGAATCATGAAAAGAAAATCTCTGACTGCTGCCCTTCTTGATCAGAGTGAAAAAGACAAGAACTGATTGCAGTTAATTCAGAGAAGGACATTTTTAAGTGCAATTCTACATGCAAAATGGGGAGAGATGTATCTTACAGCAGACCTAGAAATTTCTTAATGACTCTGGGTTTAACACAGCTTAAAACCCCCTCACTCAGTGTGCTGGGGACTGCAGCTGCCACAGGAGGCGGTGGAGGCAGATGGGAGCAGCAGGTTTTGGGCAGGAGGTGTCACAAACAGGAGCTGAAAGCTCTGGGCAGGGTTGCTCCCTCCAACAACTGCAGACATCACAGACCACAAGGCCACTGGGCAAAGGAAAATTGGGCTGGACCAACCTCTAGCACCGACCCAGCAAATCAGATGTGGGTCCCCCGTTCTGAGGCAAACGTGGGCTGCTGGGCTGGAGTGGTGAGTGCCATTCCCAGCCAGGCTAGACCCGGCTCTGCCCGTGCTTTTCCCACACTCACCTGTACAGAAGTGAGGGCAGCCAGCCCCGCTGGAGGTGGCACGGCTCCTGCGGGAGGGCACGGGGAGATGTCAGCCCCCAGGGAGGATGGGCAGCGCAGGAAAGAGATGGGCAGCCCGGAGGAGATGGAGACGTGGCACACGGCCGTGGCAGAGGAGGGGTTGTCAGCCCTGGCTGGTGCACGGAGCAGTGCTCTGCATCCCTCTGGAGACAGCCCTATTTGAAGTGGCTGCAGGGTGGGGTGACAGGTGTAAACACCCTGAGATACAGAACATATACATCATTAGGTAACACCACAGTTTAGAAAGTGCAGTTACCCAGAATTTGTTTGTGGGGGCCGGTTAAATACTGTTTAGGCAGAGTCAAATAACTATGGCCGTTTGGAGGTGATTTCCATCGATAAAGTGGTTTAATTGGTATTGCTGAAGAATGTTTCCAGCTTCCCACCTCAATGGCAGTTTTATTTCTTTATTACAAGAGACATAATTAAGTCATTGCAAGGGAAGATCAAAGTCTAAAATGGATTTCCAGTAGATCTTCTGGTTTAGAAATGATGATGTTTCTTGGTATACAAAGATGCCACATGTGAGATGGAGATTAAATCCCAGGCAACAGACTGAAAACATCTGTTCTGGGTCAGGCTGGGATGGAGCTCCCGTTCCTCATAGCACAGGGATGGGACACAGCCAATTTGCCATAGCAACACTCCAATACCTTGTCTTTCCCTCCACCCAGTTTTCTCACTTTTGCTCTCCCAGTTCCCTCCACCTGCCCCACTTTGGGGTGAGGGATGGAGCCAAGGAGCAGCTGTGTGGGAGCTCAGCTGTGGGCTGGGGTCAGCCACCACAACACCCTTGTTCTTCACACCCTTACAGGAAGGTATGAGGAGTACCCAACTGCTTTATCCTGCAAGTGCCCTGCCAACAGGGAGAGTTCTCCCTCTCCATCAGCCGTGCCAGGCCTGGCGCTGCTCCTGCCCTCCCTTCCTAGATTGTTTTGCTTTGGAAATCCCGGTGAAAGGTCAGTAGGGAAAGGTGTCTTCTGTCTGCCAGCCTGGAACGGGCCTGAGATGTGTCCAAGGCATGCACCCAGATCTGGAAGTTTGTCCCACTTCTGTAAACACACCATAGAACAGGGGTTCATAATTCAGAGGTCTGGAGGTCAAGGGTGACTTTGTTTTGGGGTACTGAAGCCACGCTGCACCAAGACGCCTCTGACCTTCACCTTCTGAAGAAAGAGGTCATGGAAATCCCCACTCCAGGGAAAGGGCAGAGCAGCTCTGGTCACACTCATCTGGAGGCACGGAAAGGGGCAGGATGCAGGCTGCACCCAAAGGAGGCCTGTGGCACCTGAAGGGTGGGACACCATGACAGGTCTTACAGGATGCTCTGGCTCCCAAGGGTCACGTGCAGCCCCCGCTGAAGCAGCACCACTGCAGAGGCTGAGTGGGACCCAGGAGAGTCCCTGGAACTTCACTGCATGGCCAGAGCTGTAAACTCAGCTCCATCCACCTCCTGCTGCAGGGTTGCTGGCACTTTGCCAGCCCCTATGGATCATCCCCACATCCCTGTCACCAGGCATTCCGGAACTGGACGTAGCCTCCAGACGTGACCTCCCTTGGGGTGACAACAACCAGGGTGCCCCTTGCCCGCTCCCGTGGGCCAGCCTGGGGCTCTCTGGCCTTGCAGGGAGGGCTCATTGCTGGCTCGTGCCCGCGTTCGTGCCTGCCGCCCTTCCCAGCTCCTTTCCAGCAAGGCTGTTGTGCCACGGCTCCTAACCCGTGTCCCCATGCCCTGCCCTCGTCCAGGGCCGCCTGCCACCAGCACATACTTCAGGTGGGTGTTTAGCCCCAGAGCAGGAACGTGTCACACGGCCAGAGTTCTCACCCAGCTCCTGCAGCCCTCTCTTGCATCACTGCTGCTGTCTTTGCTGGCATCCCCACGCGCTCATCAGGTGAGCACGGAGCTTTTTCCATTGCAGTGGAACCTTCAGCACTGCCCATCATGCTCAAGTTTAATAATCAAGTTTTCTATAAAATTACTGCCAGGGATTCTGTCTTAATTCTTGGTATTCCTCTTTCGGCCTCAACTCTTTAACTGTAATAATGCCTTAATACTCTTCTACATCTAATAGGTGTTAGAAAGCATTCAAAGCAGATGATGGGGAAGGGTCTGGAGGGGCCACACGAGGAGCAGTGGGGGGCACTGGGTTTGTTCAGCTGGAGCACACTGAGGGCAGAGCTCCCTGGGGGCTGCAGCTCCCATCTCTGCTCCCTGGGACAGGGACANGATGCCCAGGGTGGGATTTGGGGGGTCTGGGCAGGGCCAGGAGCTGGATCCATGATCCCTGTGGGACCCTTCCAGCTCGGGATATTCTGTGTTTCTATGACTCTGTGCCTGCCTTCCTGCCTGCTCCCACATGTGAGAAACTCTGCACGCTGAGCTGGCAGTGAGGATCCTGGGGAACACTGAGTGCCACCAACCATTCCCCAGCACATCTCCCACACAGAACCATTCGGGGGCCACAAGGCCAAATATTTGTGAGGTTAGAGAAATCTCCTTTTCACAGACACAAGCAAATGGTGGTGACAATGCCCTGCCCAGCCAGGCAGAAGTACAGCCCCACAGGTCCCCTAGGAGACAGCAGAATCTGGAGGGAGGGATCCACAGCAGGCAGGGAATAGGGCAAGGTGCCAGCTGGTGAGGAGGGGACACAACCTCCTGAGGCTTCTTTCCAGTGCAATGGTGTCAAGAAGAGAAAACTCACAGCGCATGGGAATTCACAACTGTGAACTCTTACACGTTGGAGGGTCAGTCACACAGTCAATCTTTTCTTTTCCTTGAACAAAAGCCCCAGACTGAACACATGTTCTCCTCCATGGCTGCCCCACAACACTTGGGCAGGGGAGCTGGGGGCTCCCAGCTCTCTCCAGGAAATGCCTGTTTGTGGGAAACGGAGGGGTAGAAACCCCCACAAAAATTAATGAGTTTGATTTAGAGCCCCGGAAAGAACTTGAGTTGATGCAATGATGAAAGTATACACATCTTAAGTAGAAGAATTATAAACCTATGTTTCTATAGTTATAAGTAAAAAAAAAAAATGTATTGGGTAATATGGTGAAGGGTTTTAAGTATGATAATGTGATTTTATAGTTTAAGTTAAGAATTTAGATGTTATAATAGAAGTGTATGTGTGTACGTGAGTACACAAATTACTGGTCAAGAAACAGACGCAATGCAGTAAAAAGTACCAAAGGTGATAGGTTATAAAATCAAAACAAAATTTCGTGTTAATTGTCTGTTGGACTAGAAAGTTATAAATTGCCATGGAACTCTGAAACTCGAGACTTTCTTCGGTTGTGGCGACTTGCTGTTAAACCTGTAACTTCTGAGATTGATGCCTTGTTTGATTTTTTAAGTAATAAGTCGCAAATAACAGAGTTGGTCACATCTCTTAAATAAGGCTCTGGCACCTGTTAAACAACACCTGCCTCGAGGTCACCTCGGAGCTGCCTTTGAAGATGAGCACCGCCAACCCCTGCCTGCGCCTCAGGCACCGCCAGCTCCGCGGAGGGGACTTCGCACCGACCTGTTGCTAAACACCTCTGCCGAGGAGTCGGGTTCTGACGTCCCCCATACCGCAGCGATCCTGTCAGGAGATCTCTGCAACGCCTCCTCTCACCCACGCAGCTGGGTACGGGTAGCAACCCAAATCCCAGCCGCAGCTGCCCACTCGCAGGGCTCTCGGGACGGGAGGTTGTTTTCCCGGGACAGAGGCATTGCGTGCAGTGCCGCCGCCCCCAGCACTGCTCTGGGGCAGCACCCCGCTTTCCTCACTCCTTGCGAAACAGCGGCCAGCTGCTGGAGACAGTCCGCCGGCAGCTCCTGGGAGCTGTCACAGCCCCGGGGTGGCACACCACCTGCGGGGTGGCACCTCCGGCTGGGCAGCATTTGGTACGGCACAAGCTATAGAGTACGGGTGGGTCAGACCCGGCTCTGCAGTGTGCCTG
>VWZT01016591.1:6453-16537 GCA_013397055.1 Pachycephala philippinensis | reverse complement strand
GTGACCAGCCCAGCCCCAGTGTGACCAGCCCGGCCCCAGAGTGACCAGCCCAGCCCCAGTGTGACCAGCCCAGCCCCAGAGTGACCAGCCCAGCCCCAGAGTGACCAGCCCAGCCCCACGGCCTCAGGGGCACACACGGGGCTCGCCCTCTGTGTGATAAATTCGACCTGCCCAGAGGAGCTGCTGCAACCTGAGGCCGGCTAAAATTCAACAACATTCCCCCGGATTTCCAGGGAATTCCCTGAGCCTCCAAAGAGAGCTGCCGAGTCCAACCTGCCACCTGGGAACGCTGCTCCTGTGCTGTGGCTCCGTGCCCACGCTGTGTCTCCGCGGTGCCCCAGAGCTGGCTGGCTCGGGATGAAGCTGTGCCAACGCCCGAGTGCCCGTGCACGGCACCGCAGGACCACGGGCTGCTTTCCCAGCACAGCCCCTCTCTCCTGCTCATCCCAGAGCCCGGCACACGGTGGGAGTTCCAGCCTCCTGCTGGGAAAGCACCTCAGCCCAAACCCACAGCACGGGGGCTGAGGGATCCTGCGGGATGTGTCACAGCTGGGAAACTGGGTGGCTGCGAGGGAATCGGCTCTGGGGCCCACGAAACGTGCTTTTCCTTGGATTTGAGAGCGAGGGTGCTTCCTGCACACACTGACGTGCTGTCACGTTGGAGAGCAGCCCTGCTGAGCCCTGTTACTGATTTAGATGAAGCCACAACTCCCCGCCGCTGCCGGGATCTCAGGCACGTGCGCTCTGCAGAAAGGGAAAGGAGCCCCGAGGGCTTGGCATCCCCACCCTCGGTTTGGCCCAGGAGAGCCTCCAGGGGGTGGGATGGCAGGACAAGCTTGGTGGCTGAGGGAAGGAGCCGCAGCAATGCCATCGTCAGGCCCAGCATGGCACCGGTCACAGGAGGGGACTGTCCCGCTCTGCTCTGTGCTGCTGCAGCCTCACCTCAGGTGCTGGGGGCAGCTTTGGGCACCACAACAAAAGAAGGATTCAAAGATATTCCAGAACATCCAAAGGAGGGACATGAGGATGATGAAGGGTCAGGAGGGGCCACACAAGGAGCAGCTGAGGGCACTCGGTGTGCCCAGCTGGAGCAGAGGGCACTGAGGGCAGAGCTCGGGGGGCTGCAGCCCCTCCTGAGGGGCAGCTCCGATCTCTGCTCCTGGGACAGGGACAGCACCCAGGGAACGGCCGGAGCTGGGCCAGGGCAGGCTCAGGCTGGGATCAGGGAAAGGTTCTTCCCCCAGAGGTGCTGGGCACTGCCCAGGCTCCCCAGGGAATGGGCACGGCCCCGAGGCTGCCAGAGCTCCAGGAGCGTTTGGGCAGCGCTGCCAGGGATGCCCAGGCTGGGATTTGGGATGTCTGGGCAGGGTCAGGATTGGAATGGATGATCCCTGGGGGTCCCTTCCAGGGGAGAAACTTGTAGGATTCCATGGTTTGGAACAAAGCTGCAAAACACCCAGGACCTGTGCCCGCTGTGGTCTCCTCCAAATAAAATTTCACCCACCTCCACGAGGCTCCGGGCAGGAGCTGATGCTGAACAGGAACAGCCCATGGGAAATAAAGGCTGAAGCTGCCTCAGGGGACTGAAACATCCCTCAGTGGCGCAGGGTGGTGGCAGGGCCCCATCACTTTGTGTGTGTTTTTGGGGTGCTCCTGGCCAGTCCCACTCGGCTGTGCCCCCAAAATCAAATCTGACCCTGAGCAAGCAGCGCAGCCCGCACGGCTGTGCAGGGATGCTGAGCCAGCAGTGAACCAGACGAGGGACGTGCTGTGCCCTCCGCCTGCCCTCCCTGGGCACCTGGCAGCCTGGCCGTGCCTGTCAGCCTGGGCTGGAAGTCCCTTCTCCCGCTCCCTGCGCAGGAACACCTTGCCCCAGGCCTCAGGTGCTTGGTGGGAGCCTCTCCCTGTGCGTGTGCGCGCCACGGCTGCTCTGAACGCCAGCTCCACACAGTCATTAGAGGATATTTATGGTCCTTATGAAACAGCGAGGGGAAAAAAGAGCCGTGCAGTGAGGAGCTGAACTCGCCCGGCTGTGCAGACAGCAGGCGCCATCCCAACGCGGACCCTCGAGCGCCGCGCGGCCCCGCGAGGTTCGAGCGCTGCGTCTTTAACGGGAGCGGGCTGGGGATGTTCCTGGCAGGGCTGCACAGCCCAGCAGCGCAGCAGCGCCGGGGATAAAGCACGGCCTTGTTCAGCTGACGGAGAAAATGCCTCTCTCTGTGCTTATTCACCGCGTCCGGTGTCGGGGTCCGCAGCAGGGGACGAGCACGTGTCCCCCTCCCAGTGCTCCCAGTGCCACACAGCCCCCGGGCCGCTGCGTGCCCCGCGCCTCGTGTCCGGCACTGCCCGGCCCAGGCCGGCCGCCAGCCAGCACAGCGAGTCCCAAAGGTGCCGTGAGTCCCCGAGGTCACGAGGAGGGCTGGGGGAGCGCCAGGAGCAGCGCTCGGTCCCACGGCTCCCAGAAAAATCCCTCTCTTGTCCCCACAGCTCAGTCCAGCAGCGCGCTCTGCCCTGTCCTTGCTGCTGGCAGCGGCGTGGGCACCGAGGTGGCACCGTCCGCAAGCCCTGAGGAGCTCCTGCAGCACAGCATCCCCCAGGTGCTGCCCCTGGGCCCTCCGGCTCGGGGTCCCGCTCCCCCGGGGCCTGGGAGCACTGGGAGCACTGGGAGCGGCGGTGCCACCGTGTGCGGGAGACCTCCCTCTGTGGCCCTGGCTTCGGAGCCGTGGATTTGCAGCCCGGCTGCTTCCTAGCTCAGCATGGAAGACACTCTACAATTTTTAATTTGCCAAAAAAGCCCTCTTTTTAGTTTACAGGGACAGAAGGGGGACTTTTATGTGCAATCTGTACAGCTCTCCAGAAAGCACTTACATTTATGATGTTCATGAAATTTATAGCCAGTTGGCAGTGCTGCTCTCTCCTCTCCTCTCCACCAGCCACCCTGGCAGGATGGCAGACTATAATAAGCAAGCCACACATTCAAGTGGCATAAAAGGCATTTCTACAAGTTAGCCTCCTGCCCAGCCTTATAAACTCTAACAAGTCTCTAACAAGTAGGCAGGATCTCTTTATACCCAGGGAGAAAAACCCCTTTCAGAAATGGCCTTTTCACAAAGCCCACACCTTTCTTCTAATTAAGGTTAAATAGCTCCATGTTTTCTGGCCAATTTCATTCTTTCCCCTTATTCCCCTCTTAACAAGGCAGCCTTTAAAAAGACATCACTAATTGGTGTCTGCTTCTCACATACCATGCGTGCTTTGATAGTCAGTTAGAAAGCCTTCCCCATCGATCAAACTTCCACTGAAAGGCTGCTAATGTGCTCCATGTGTCTGCCACCAGACAAAGCCAAGTGGCGGGTCCCCAGCTCCCTTCTCCTCCTGTTCCCATACTCCCTCCCGGGACCGGGGGTCCGCAGCCAGGTCTGCCCCCGGCCCCGGCCTCCCTGGGAATAGCCCGGCCTCGGCGTTGAGAACAGCGCGGGGAAAGGAATGACTGCGCGATGTGTGTGGCAATTTGGAAATTAATGGGGAGTGGTTAAATGTTAAGGGTAGGATCTGAAACAGAGCAGGCGAGAGAGCAATTGTCATGCTTATGAGACTGGAGGAAGGCCAGTGAGCTTCCCTGCGCATTCCAGGCTCCCCCGGTGCTTCAAGAATTCCTGGGGAGAGGGCTGGGGAGGGCGATGCTGCCGCGGCAAGGGGAGCGATCCCCCCCGGCCCTGCGCTGGGAGGGAGGGAGCGGGGATTCTGCCGTCCCTTTCCCGGCTCCCTGGCCGTGGATGGGCACGGGCTGCCCCATCTGCAGCTCATCAGCCCTTCTGCAGCAGGTCCTGCCCGCCGCGGGGCCCCGGGGGGAAGCCACAAGAGATGGATGTCGTTAGGAGAGCGCTGCGAGCCAGACCCCCCATGGCCCTGCTCCCCCCAGCCCGGGCTCACACAGGAGTTTTGGGTTGAAAGGGACATTTAAATGTCAACCAGGCCAATCCCCCGCGCTGCTCCGGCGGTCCCGCTCCGCACCGCCGCCCACCATCGCAAGGACGATGCTCTGGATGTCCCAGCCCCGCTGTGGCTGTCACCACGCCCGGCTTAGAGCAGAGCAAAGCTCCCGTCCGGGCTGCTCTGGGGGTTATCAAAGCACCAGCAGCTGAACTGTGGCTGCAGGAGTCACCTCGCTGAGCTCCTGAGCTCGGGGACACGTTGGGTTGGTGTCTGGAATGGAAGTTTGGAGGGGATGGCAGCACCATGGACGGGAAAGAGCTTTCCTTACCCGACCCAGGCACCTCTGCCCAGCCAGGGGAACCGAAACAACCACCCGAGAGAAAAGAGAGTGGGGGCAGAGCTGCGGGGAGTGGGCTGGGCGTGCAGGATCACGGCAGGGTTTGCTGTGATGCTGTTCCAAACAGCTCCCCGCCCCCAGCCCCCACATCTGATAAACGCTGGGGTTTTTCACAGAGCAGTCACCCTTCCCACCGTAACTCACGCCTGGCTGCCACACCTTCCCCGGGGTAAAGTCACCACCTGCAGGTTTAGAGGCCTCCAGCGGGGCTGGTAATCCTGGAAGTGTCGTCTTCCAGCCTGGCCACAGGGACTCCTTTGCTGGGGAGGGAGCCAAGGATTCCCAGAGGAGGCTGACGAGAGAAGCAGCCAAAACCAGGCCCCGCTTTGGCACCACTGTGGGATGGGCACACGCTTGGCACCAGCTGCGGCACGGAGCAGCGACCTGTGACCGTGCCACGGTGACAAGGTGGGGGGTGTCCCCAGGGCACACACACCCCCCAGCTATTTTTCAGTGCTGATTTGCAGCCCTTTGTGCTGCTGCTGGAGCCAGGGAGGGGAGAGATGGTCGGCAGCCAGACGCTGGCTCCCTCCCAGTCCTCAGTGGGGCTTGTCAGCACCATAGGTTGTGCAGATGGAGACCCGCCAGCAAACGGCGTCCCCAAACCTCTCAGGCGGGCTGGCAGGTGCTTTCCCAGCTCTGCAGCCAGGGACAGAGCTGGGGGGACATGCAGAGCCCTGACACCGTTTTGGAAAGCCTCCTGCTTGCTCTGACCCTGCCATTCCTCTCCAGCCCTGGAGAGCTGGGCGGATTGAGGGATTACCTGGGGTTTTACAGCTTCATCCACAGCTTGCTGCTGCAAAACAGCACGGGAGCAGGATCTTCTCTCTCCATCGAGCTTGGCACTGAGTTTGCTCCTCTGGCAGGCAGCAGCACTCAGCAGCTCCCAGCCCTGGGCACGGCAGCCCTTCCCCAGGCTGGTATGTCAGCGCTGAGGGCATCTCCCAGCTGCCCTCCCCACCCAGCTGAGACTCGGCACAGCGGCTTCCACGGGAAGCCTGTCAGGGCAGAGACGCCGGGCATGTGTCTGGTGCCTCCAGACAACGGGTGAATGACACACCTGCTTGTGCACAGCTCACTCAAAGGGCACTGCTGTGCTGCCTCAGCCTCTCTCAGCAGCTCACAGGTGTGACTCGGGTGGCTACGAGCCCGCATTTTCCACTGCACAGCCCTTTGTGCAGCTCCTGCTGCTTCCCCGGCTCCGGTCTGGCTCTGCGCCCACAAATCTTCCCGCAGGAGAAAGTTAAAGCCTTTCCAGCACTCGGAGAGCACGGTCCCACGGTTCACATGAGCCCTTCTGTGTCAGCTGGGATCTCCAGTGGTGGGAATCGAAGCGAATCAGAGAATCAGAGAATATCCTGAGCTGGAAGGGACCCACAGGGATCATCCAGTGCAGCCCCTGGCTCTGCCCAGACACCCCAACAACCCCCTCAGACCATTGTCCAAATGCTCCTGGAGCTCTGGCAGCCTCGGGGCCGTGCCAGTTCCCTGGGGAGTGGGGCTGGCACCTTGCTGTGCCCCCTGAAGCTCAGAGAGCCATAAAGCACAGCTGCCTCAGCAGCACCCATGGCTCCTTCACCTCCCTGCACTGCTCCAGCACCAGAAAGGACAGGAGCAGCCAGGTCCCACAGATTGAATACTCAAGGCCAGGCTGGATGGGGCTCGGAGCAGCCTGTGGTGGTGGAAGGTGTCCCTGCCCATGGCAGAGGTGGAACAAGACGGTCTGTAATGTTCCTTCCTACCCAAACCCTTCCACGTCTCTGTGATGATTTTAGGATGACTTTCACCCCACCGACCCCATTTCACAGCAGGCTCTAACGCACAGGGACCCTGCAGAGCCGCAAGCACCTGACAGGGGCCAGGGCTACCCGAGTCCTCACGCACCTCGTTACACGACTGAACCAATCCTCCCGTATCAGATGTCCTGCCTGAACATCTGTGCCGCGAGGGGAGGCGGCCACACGCGCAGCACCAGCTCTCCAGGGGCAGGAGGGAGCCTGCCAGGGGCCGGGGATCAGAGCAGCCCTCGTGTCGGGCTCTTGTAATGAAGTGCCTGGGGAGAGGTACATGAAACGGGGCCTCGCTCGGCTGAGAGTCTGTGCAGAATAATTACCGTGCCAAAAGCAGGGTTTGCAGGGGAGGGCTGTAACCCAGGCCCCCGGCAGAGGTGCCTGGTGCAATCCAAGAAGCTCTGGGGGCCCCGAGACATCTCCACGGGGCTGGCAGATGTGACACAGGATCCACGGCAAACCCGTGCCCTTCTGGCGCGGCAGATGGCGGCCAGGTGGGCTACCCCGGGGTGCCTCAGGTGGCACCAGGCGTCACCGGGCTGCCGGGGGACACACCTGAACGCAGACACCTGATCCGTGTGTGCCAACACCCGGCCCTCCCAACCCACGGGCGCGGCTGTTCGACATCTGCCCCTCCGTGCCTCAGTTTCCCCGTCCATGTCACGGGGCCACACGGCCCTGTCACCACCACACCGGTGCCAGGTGTGTCCTCCAGGCAGCCCCTCTGCACCCCCTGACCCGGGCTGGCTTTGGCTCCTCTGCCAGGGGGGTCCAGCCGTGCTCTGAGCCATCCCCGGGCGCTCGCTCCCCTCTCCGTGTCTCCATTAACGCCGCGCCTCATTTCTAAATATATCTCCCGTGGATCTGCTCCCAGCTGCTGGTCCTTGGTCTGTCTTTCACAGCCAGATTAAAGGGCCCTTTAGTACCTGGGATTTGATCCCCATGAAGGCACTTACACGCTGCAATCAAAACACTTCTCAGCCTTCCCTCTGACGAGCTGAGCAGCCCGGGCACTGCGTGGCTCTGCGAGGCTTTGTCCTGCCCTCCGTGGCACGGGGGGCTCCTCTCGGGGCTCCCTTCAGCCCAGGACGGCTCTGCCCCCGTGGTTTGCCCTTGCCTTGGAGCTATGACTCCATCTGAGTGGAGCTGAGGGGCCTGCCCATCTCAAGTCTGTTCCTTCAGTGTTCTTTGGTCACTCAAAAATGCCTCTTCCAGCTCTGCCTGGTGCAGGGACTGCACAGGTAAAGGCACCACCCCTCTCCGTTCCCTTGAGACAGCTCACTGCCCTCATCATGGGCATGGGGAAACTGAGGCAGAGGGCAGCCAAGAGGTTTATGGCTCTAGGAAGAACCCCTGGTGCCCCAGAGTCAGGGCCAGCTGCTCTCACCACATCCTCAGTGTGTGCCAAGGCAGAAGGGGGGTCACCACACCCAGGCAAAGCCCCCAGGAGATGCTGAGGGCTCTGAGCACAGGGGCTGCAGTGGCCCTGGGGCCGGGCTGGCTCCTGGCAGTGACACGGGACAGCCCAAACGGCCACATGGGAAACAAGAGTCCATCAAGGATGAAACGTGAAGGGGCAGAAGGATCCCCCTGAAGGGCAGCACTCCCACACAGGCTGGGTTTGTCCTCTGGCCCCAGGGGTGCCCCTCTCAGGGGAGGACACCAGAGCACGCTGTAGGATGCCCCAGATGTGGTCCCCAGCTCCCCTCCTGTGCTCTGGGGTGCAGGGCTGCAGGGGAGGTCTGGCCAGACACGGCCACCCCGTGCCCTCCTCCTCCCTGCGTCCCACCCCACAACGAGGAGAGCAGAATGCCCTCTCTGTGTCCTCTGCTGAGCCCACAGAGCCCTCCCCACCCCTGCCTGGGGACACCACCTCAGCCACCTCCAGCTGATGCCTGAAGAGGCCAACCTAGACACAGAGACTGGACAGGAGGAAGGGAATAAAGGTGGATATTTATTTGAAAGGCCTTCAGAGGCACACCCTGGGCAGGCCAAAGGCTGCACCCGAGATGGACCCCGAGTCACGAGTTCTTCACACTTTTATAGCTTTGGTCCATTTGCATCTCAACCCAATTGCACCAATTAAACTTTAGCTAATGATGGAATTTCCCCTCAGCTTGCCCCCCTTCTCAAGATGCTGGGTTACACATTTTGGGCCTAGGCCGGGCTGGGTGTCCTTGGAGAGCAGCCTGGAGAGGCTTTGTTCTGTCTGTCTCAGCATGAGAGAGCAGGGGAATCAGAAGCTTTCCTATGTGTCAGCTTCTGATTCCCCCGAAAGCTCTGGAACAATTAACCAAACAAGCTCTTGCAAGCCTGTAGCAGATAAGGAGGAAATGAGCAATGTCCAGACTGGCTGTGTCAGGAGCAGAGGTGTCACACAACCCCAGTTCCTCGCCAGGAAGTGAGGTGGCCTGGCAGAGGCTGTGTCTTGTACCCAGATATGCACAAGGCTCTTGACAGGGTCTCCAAATGTTCTCCCAGGCGAGTTCTGGAAATGTGGATGGGAGAGAAGCCAGGTGAGGGTCAGTGCGAGGGGTTTGGGTGCTCCTTTTCCTTCATGAGCAGTGTGGGAATGAGACAGGGAAGGGGCACGTGGAGGCAAACCCCACGTGAGCTGGAGCAATCCTGTGGGACAGCGTGGCCAAGCTTTTCCTGGGATGTCCAAGCAGGAGGAGCCCGTGGGATGCACCAGCTCAGCCCGGGCTCTGCTGAGGGAGCCGTGGGCTTTGGGTGCCACAGGTAAAGAAAACCCTGTCCAAAATGGGCTGAGGCCAGAGAAAAAGGGGAAGATGAAGATGATGATGTTGTGGGCAGCAGGCCCCGAGGACCGGGGGAGCTCAGCCCAGCCCCATTGTCCCTCCTGAGACACTCTAGCAGCCACTTCAGGGACCATCTCTGGTCACTCTGCACCCAGGACCACCCCCCAGACCTGCCCCCAGCTCTGCTGGACACCTGAGCCTGGACACTGGGAACTCTTCCTTCTCCAGCCAGGGAGAGCCCAGATTCGCCCCGCAGGACAGCAGGAGAGCAGGGACTCACACAGGGCTGCAGCGGCTCCCATGGACCTCCAGACACCCCTAAAATTGCATTTTTTTCCACCTGAACACCTTCATTTCAGGGCTGTGGGTGCATGATGTGGAAAGGAGCCTGCCCCTACCCCACCGAAGTGTTGAGAACGTTTGGTTTCCAACACAAGGCATCCAAAGGAGACATTTTTAGGGACTGGGATGCACGTGCTCATTTAGTCATTGCACGCATAAGCTAAATGTCTGAATTTGGTTTTTTGGAGGAGGGAGAGACTGGGCAGCCAGGGAGCAGAGACAGGAGAGGGGACAGGCAGGGACAGAGGCTGGCTCTGGCTGAAGGAGGGGATGCTGGCCGGGCCTGGAGGAGAGCAGCAGAGGCTGGGCAGGGCTGGGAGGTGGCCGTGTCCCCTCTGCCCTCCCCGTCCCAGCGAGGCCGAGGGCTCAGACCTTCTCCCAGCTCTCCCTTCCCTCCCCTGGCTCAGCCGAGCCTCAGCGGGGTGGCAGCCGTCACCCACCCTGTCAGATCCATGCCAGCGCCTCTCCCCCTCGGTTCCGGTGAAGGTGCCGTGCTCGTGGCCGCATGATTGCCTCCGAATAGAAGGCGGCAAAACAACCAAAGGCCACCCATGGAAAGCCGAGTGCCAGCTCCTGACAGCTCCCACGTCCTCCCCCAGCTCGTCAGCGCGGCACAGCTCCCCCTGATGTGACACTTCTCTGTCTCTGTCAGCTGGCAGCAGTCACCCCAAGGTCCCCACGGGAGGGGGACGGGATGCAGCCGAGGCTGTGCCAGCTCGGGTGCTGCTCTGCAAGGAGCATCTTGCTGGCTCGGGCTGGCTGGTCCCAAACTGGCTGGTCCTAAACCCAGCTGGTCCTAAACCTGGCTGGTCCTAAACCTGGCTGGTCCCAAACTGGCTGGTCCTAAACCCGGCTGGTCC
>VWZT01016588.1:13250-30742 GCA_013397055.1 Pachycephala philippinensis | reverse complement strand
TCAAAACCACTTGGTATATTGCACGCGCTTTTTTGTTACTACTAGTAGTAAATTCTATTTTGTCTAAATTATTGAAGTGTTTTTACCTCAACCCGTGAGGTTTACCTTTTCTCCCCCGCAGTGGGTGTGGGGGGGAGGGGAGTGAGCGAGAGGCTTCATAGTGCTTAGTTCCCAGCTGGGGTGAAACCATGACGCTCTGCACCTTTTAAAATGACTCATGGTGGCTCTCAGGGGCAAAAAGGAGGAGTGGGACAAAACTGTGATAGTTTTCAGGGGGCATATTAATATTTGCAAGAATTTCAGTCTGCTTAATAGAACTTCCTATGCGCTGCAGATACTGAAACGAATTGCACTCCGGAAGTACAGTCCATTTTTTCCTTTTTTTTTTTTTTTTTGACACAAATGTTCCTTACCTTGTATTAGATTGCCTTATACAGATAAGCTGCATAGGTTAACAAGAAAATGGATTTTGTTGGTTTTGGTTTTTATGAAGTTTCCTCCAAATGCTAATAAGTTTCCAGGTATATCTAAGCAAGAGAAAAAGAAAAAAATCCCAGCAACAAACAACAAGAAAAAACTCAAGAGTTATCACTGAAGAAAAGGACAATTTTAACATAAAGTATGTACACAAGTAGTATACAAAGTGCAGAACTAGAATGTGACCTCTAGCAAATAAGGGTATGCTTCCTTTAGCATGCTGTCATAAATTCAAGTGTTACTGTTATCATACTCTGCAATAAATGTCAGATAAGAATACATTCAGGAGTTAATGTATTACATTAAAGTCACAATATACTAGCACTTTATCATTTCAGTCTTAAGAGTTATTGTCTAACTTTTGCATGAATATTGATGTATCTTCATGATAATCAAAATATCAAAAACTTCTGTTGTGTATTAGTTTAGGATAAGCAGCACATTATTTGAAGCACTATTCTCTTAGAGCCAGAAACCAGACCGACAAAATGGAAGGAGAAGGTAATAACTAGCAACAAACACAGACTCTGAAACAAGACAAGTAGCAACTGTATCCTCTACAACATGTCTCATGGACTAGAAAATATGAAGTGATCTTTACTCAGATTCTACCAGATTGTACAGGAAGAACAAAAGCACAATAAAATCTCAATAAAATATAATATCTTAAGAGCTGATTCTATCATCAAGTTTATAGGATATTTGGTCACTACCAGCAATTCACTGAGACTGTTTTCAAAGCTTAGATCCCATGTAGATTTGCAATTTATTGCCACATGCTGTAGAGAGAGCTTTAAAATAAGGAAAGTTGAGCAGGATTTATGTAATTGCACGCATTATTTTAAGTAAATGAGATAATTAGCTAATAAATTAATAACACAAAAAGCAAAAGGAAGAATACTACTACTAATGAAAGCACAAGGCAAGGAAAGTGAAAGTTAATGAAAGGATTGTCTAATCTGATTTAAAAATTGATTTGGATAATTACAATCTTACGTGTCAAAAAAACCCAAAGATTTACTACTCTCCCCTCCTTTCCTGCTTAAAACCAAAATACAGTTACTTCGGGGAAACACCTGAAACCTGGTAGTACTGTGTCATCAGGAACATAGCCTTCATTAGAGGAAAAGAAAAAAACAGTGCTAAAATATGAGATTTGCAAAAAGACAGCAATTAAAATGATAATCAGCCTAACACATGTAGTAAGAATTTGATAGCAGTGCCTGTCATGCAACCCTTATGAACCAGTTAGTGAACCCGGGCACACACAGCTTCGAGTATGTCCTGTGAGTGAGTCTTTTTATATAAGCATACACATGCAACATTAAGGCCTGAGAGAGAGCCCGCCCCACTAGTGACTTCTTAGGACTGGAGAGCATGCATATTAACATCTCTGAAGTTCTAAAAGATGTATTTGCTGATACCCACATTTCAAAAGAGCTCTGAATGGAATTTAACAAGAAAGGGTTGTCACCAGTGGCACAAAGTTCAGCAGGTGGCCAGTCATCAGTTGCAAGGATCGATAGTGGGTACAGTACTGTTTAATGTCTTCATTAATGACCTACAGGATGGAACACAGTGCACCTCAGCAAGCTCGAGGCTGATACAAAACTGCGAGGACGAGTTTGTAGATAGTGGTTGGTAGTGACGAAAAGCCATCAGGAAATCAATCTCCTTTTAAATTACTTTAGCAATTTACATTCTTGCATTGACAATGATAAGGATCAATCTTTGTGAAATAAAGAGATAAGATTAAAAAAAACCACTTATACTTGAGTTCCAAAATATTTTTTCTGGAGATTGATGGATGCTAAACAATTTTAGCCCTCAATTTAGCCTCATTTCTTCTCTGCTGATTAGGATATTGTCAATTTTGTACCAATATATTATTTTCCTCAGATAAAAGCTCTTCAGTCTGATTGGGAAATACTCCATGTACAAAGTACTAAAAAAATAAAAAAGGTAAGACAGGCATCTCTTAAATCCTAGCCATTTCCTTCTAAATTCCGCAACAAATTCAAGGTGCTAAACCTCAATATGTAAAGTATAATGACACACTTAGAAAAATTCACACTTGTGAGAAAAAAAGAAGAAAAAATACCACAACAAAAAAAAAAACCCTAATAAATAAAAACTCTGACTAAGGATCAGCTAAGAGGAACTAGATTCCTGAACACCTTTAGGTACGTAGGCTAAACAATTAGCCCTGGACAACACATACAGAACTAGCAACACAGGGAACAGACTGCAAGTTTCCAGAATAACACCCTTCTTTCTGGATCTTCTTTCCTCTTCAATAGACATGACAGATACTAGAGGTAAGCCTACAGTTTAGAAAAACACATTATTGTAGATCATAACCAGCTCTCACAAAGTAAAACCACAAGTCCTAAATTATTTTATATTAAAACAGTATGTTTTTACCATATCACTTTATTTTCCTGTGTCTTCCACTGTACCTATTTGGATTTGAGAGTTTTGACATTGGTTTATTTCAAATGGGATAAAAATGTTATTTCAGATATAAAATAAATTTTCTTTTCTCTGTAATTTCCATTACTGATACTGCTGACATCGTTTAAAAAAAAAACAGAACAAAACCAACAAAACCCCCCTAATTTTCAAAGTAATATTTAAGCACTTGTTATTTCCATACTAAAAGCAACCCAAAGTAGCAATCATTTTTCAAAGCTAACTTCTGAAACCTGAAGTGTTAAGGTTTGTACATTTAGGACATTCTTTAAGCTCTACCACATTCCTTTTTTTTTTTTTTTCTGTAGAGAGGAATGTAGCTGTCAATCACGCTTTCTCTTGCAACACAAATGTTTTGTAACTTTTACTTGTCACTTCCATTACAGTTAATGTAGGAAGCTTAGCACTAAATACAACTGAAGAACCTGCATAAGTTCAATAAATAAATTATTATTAGAGTGACAGAAAAGGCAACAAGTGTCTTGTGACTCCATTTGCTTTGTTTGTTAAGGAAGAGAAAGCTAATTAACTGCAAATGTCAACCACAAAGACCTAGACCTGTTTACGTCAACATAAGCTTTGGAGAAGCTAAAATATATTTCACATTTAAACTTCATTCCCTTCTGCCCTGTCTCCTTTCTGGAAAGCAGGAGGTTATTACAAAACAATAAGTATCTACAAAAGTGTGAACACATCAGGCATAAAAACTAGAATAATTTATTTTTTAATAAACAATTCCCTGTATTATTTTAAATATGCACATGCTATATGAAATATCTTCATTTTTTGATTATCATATCGTTGTAAAGAATCACTCTGTAAAAAATCTAATCTAAAAATCACAACAAGAATAGTGGTTGCAAATAGTGGTTTATACTTTATGTGGCACTGTTCAGCCTTTAGACTACAAAGGCCGGATATTTCACAAAAAAAATAGAAAATACTGCAATTTTTATTTCATTTCAGACTTCAAAGCGAAACCTAAAGTCTTGTTAAAGTATGAATTTTAAGGACACTTACTCAAAGTGTCATCTTTAAAAGTCTCTTCTTTCACTGTCTTCTTCTATCACACTTTCCTGTCTGGCAAAGTATAAGAAAGGGAAAAAAGCAGAAATGGGGAGAAAGCAAGGGCAGAGGAAGGGGTGGTGGACAGACAGGAAGAAAAGGATGAAAAGTGTACTTCCTGTCCTTGTTTTTCCAACTGTTTAAGGTACAGAAGGGACTGCCTCTAGAGCTTTCATGAAATCTTACTTAGTTTTTACTACATATTTTTCAAAAACTAAAAATTACTATCTTTCATAGCAATCTATCTGTGCTACAATAGTTCTCAAACTGTTCCTTCCCTATTCTTATACTGCAATGTCTTGATCCTTTTCTACCTCCATCTATAGCACGTGCTTATTACAGGATGCTTTCTCAATCCTCCATGCTATGTTCAAGGTCTGACCAGCTGGCCTCACCTTCCTTTGCATATGCTATCACGAACTCATTGATTCCCCTGCACAAAACCTGGATTTTCCAAAAGTATCTTCCTTTTAGAAACTGCTGTAACAGTCAACTGTCCATAGAGAAAGGTGTCCAAGTAGAGGACAACAAATGAAGAGACCACACTGTCAATCTGAAAATTCAAACTCCTTTTTTAACATCTTTGTTCTTATATTGACACCATGTGCTACAAAGTTAGCTAAAAAAAAAAAATTGCCAAAATCCTTATGAAATTCTAGCCATTGAAAACAGAAACTGAAGTGACACACACAGACACACGCAAAAGTTAGGTGTAACAATGAGCTAAGGTACCAATTTATTCACATGGCTTCCTTACACATTCATTACAGTGTGGAAAACTAGGTAAGTAGTGTACTATAATGTAGTAACCACACAATTTTAAGAATACTTCCTATACATTTTCTCCAAGAACTAGTATCTAGAGATGCAGTTGAGTAAGCACAGCTCTTTCCCGAAGTGTGTTCTGTCTTACCCTTAAATTAAAAAAACTCGTTCATGTACTCCAGGGCTTCTGATAAATCTTTATTACAGTGAATGCTGCCTAGTTTTTGTTCCAGTTTAGCATTGGTATAGTGGTATTCCAGTTCATCCTAAAAAAAATAATCAGGATTGGGGTCTACATGTTTTCAAGCAAGGTCAAAGAAAAAAACCCCAAACACAGGAACTTAACATTTCCTAACTAAAATGCCCATCACCATGACTGCCATAGTATCTAAATGATATAACTACAGAAGCAATACAAAGAAAGCAAAACAGTTATTTAGATAACCATCCTTAGACAGTTAATGGCATGGAAGTTGAAGTCTTTAAATTCCCTGAAACCTTGAACACCAAGTGTATAAAGATAAAATTAGCTAGTGTAGAGATATTTGAAAACAGGCTGAGACACCAATCCTTATTTTTATGACAAGCACCTACCAGAAATACTACACACACCTGGTAGTTTTTTAACTCCAAATGCATGCCTGTGTGAAATCCATCACCTAATTTTTTCCCATCTTCTCATGATTACCGATAGAGACTGACTGATACCTCCAGAGAATTTGAAGCCATATGATAAATACTTATTTAGCTTTGCTTCTTTTTGATTTTTCTTGTTGTAGTATGCCAAAATTTCTTTAAAGCATGAAACATCTGAAATTAACGAAATATAATGGAAGATTACAATTTAATCACTGGCATGCTATTTCTTACCCACATGTCATTTTAAATGCTTTGAGTAGTTCTCTCTCTGATACTAGGTCATGTTGATAAATCAGTTATCTGACCATCAAGATAACACACTACATTAAGAGTTCCCTACAGTGACCGAGCTTATGAAACTTTTTAAAACTTTTTACTTTTTAAAATTTAGTTAATGAAGATGTTATTAGGTCAACTCCAATAGTATCATTGAAGACAAACTGATAAAGCAATGTAGCTTTATTATGTTACAGTCATGAATGAACATAAACTTCAAAAATTACCTTAATTACATTAGCTTCTGAAATTCAATTATGAACATGTGAATTACACAGACCTTAATACAAAAAGAATTTTGCTAAACTGCAGCTAATCTTAGAAGTTCTAGTCCATGGAAACTCTACTTTGGCTGCTTACTAACTTCATTTTAGGACAAATTATGGTGGCTTATTATACAATTTGAGTAGATTTGCTGATTTGGACAACTGCAAGGTCATTACAGAAGGCATGTGCTGTACAACATGATAAAAAGAAATCTCAGGTGATGTTAACCAATTCCTTCAAAATGCAACTAACGTACTAAACCTCTGGATTTTCTCACTCCTTTTTAGAATGTTTACAATTCAACCCTCTAATAGTGATACATAAGTGATTATATTCATCTCATTAGAGGATTGAATTCAGAGCTAGCAGCAGAATTGAGTCTCTTCAGCTCTAGACTTTAATAATATACACAAAATGATATACGCATTTATCCATCTACTGTTTTGCATGTTCTAAGTATTTCACTGACTTAAGCGTAGAAAAAAAAAATCTCAATATATCCAGCAGACATTTCATTCTCTATATAACCTCTAGGCTAGAAAAAGAAAAATAACTCTCAGGCGTCCTGGCCCATGCAGTGAAGATCCTTGTCTAAGAGCTGAGAATCTTTAAATTCAGTACTCTCTTTTCCCATACTCCTTTTCATGATCTTCAATATGTCTCTTTACCTTTTCAGCCATTCAATCCTCTCCATCAACCTTCCCATCTCTGAACCAGTAATATCCAGTAGTAAAGAAATGACAATATACAGCACAAAATGGATTATTCACAGATTTGTAGGGCTGAAACTGTTGACTGTAACAATTGAGTCCTGGCAGATATTTCCTATGAAAATAAGATCTGGTCAATGTTTATGACCAATAAATCAATTCCCAAATGCCTAATCATTTTAATTCAAATATTCCCAAATGAACAATAGACACTGATAGCAACTGTATAATCTGCAAAATTTAGGTTTCCCATTTAAAAGCAAATCATGAGGAATAAGCTCATTGCTGAACAGCAGGTCACATAGTAAGTTATACAGTGACAAAGCCACAGGAATGTTGGCATGGGATTTTTTAATCACAACAGCACGAATGAAAAGCAAGGAATAGTTCTATGCAACTTACTTTAGCATCTAGACTATTACTGTGCTCTGGCATTTAAATTTAGCTCAATAGGTTTTTTAATTGATTAAGGTATTTAACTGACTAAATTAATGAAATCCAACTCACCATGACCAATTCCATTCTTTAATTACTTCCTTACATCAGTCTTTTACTAGGAGAGTCTAAACTATCCTACAGCATCTTTAATAAATCAGATAGCAAAACAGCACTGAAAGCATTTTAACTAAATCATATCATGTTGCATTCAGAATAAATTTTCTGAAACTGGTAGCTGAACAGATTACCTGGTTTTAGTCAGTATTGTACCAAAAAAGAAAATACAATCCTAACCAAAAGTGAACACTAGATAGATATCTATTAATTTGAAAAAAAAAAAAGGTTTAATAAAATGAAGTAAGACATGTGGAAGAACGTGTAGTTATTTTTAGTAAGACTATACATAAAGCAACTACATTTCTGTGGTAACTGTCTACAAACAGAAGCACGGATCAAAAATGCAGCTAAAACACATATCCCCCAGCCCCACACCTGGAACCTCCCCTGACCACCAAGACCTTTCAAACAATCAAGAGTGATCTCCCAGTGACATCAGCCAGCTCCTTCAGCATTCCTGTGTGCATTTTCCCTCAACCAATGGACTTCTGTATGTCCTGTTTGTTTAAATAGTCATAACCTGATACTCCTCCACAGAGGGCAAACCCTCCATGATCCACAAGTTTTCCACTGGTATCTGCAACTACTGAAGGCAGATCTTACCAATAAAGACCAAGGTGAGGAATGTACCTTGGGTATCTTGGCCTTTACCATGTCCTTTTCTATCAGATCTGCCCCAAATTGCATCTAGAGAACTCATCTTCAATTACTGTCTGGACATTTCATTTCCTATCCTCCCTTCCACACATTTCTATATTTAAATAATCCCCAAAGAGAGTGTTGAAAGCAACTTATTTTTTACAGTAATCAGCTGTTCCCTTGTGATCAAACTCACTGCAGGGTATGCAAGACTGTGACATCACAATTGTTCTTAGTCATACAGCTACAGTTTGATATTTTGTTGATTCAGCTCAAAATTAAACTACTTCTTTTTTTCATTACACATGTGACTCACATACTGAAGAAGAAATACAGAATGGAAGTGAAAAGTGCAGGAAAGAACTAGTGTGCAGCCAGACGTGACTAACGGTACAAGTTGGGAGACAAACTCTCCACATTTAAGGTATCATTACCTGGTAAAAGATATTTTTTCAACACTACAGTGGTTTTGTTTCAGATATTAAAAACAACAGTATAAAAAAAGCTGAAATAGTAGTAGCATTTATTTGGGAACACTACCTCCCTCCCTTCCCCCAAACTCAAATATATGGCACAATTGACATGTTAATAAATTTTGATAGAATAACCTAGTCAAACACATTAAGGAATTGAAACTTCTTAAAAGAACGGATGTATGTCCAAACCTATAACACTATGTTTTTACAACGAGCATTACTGCAGTTATAAGTTAATACTATTTTGAAATAACAACACCAGATACATCCTACGTTTGCCACTTTTACAAGAGCCCTGGCATGCCAATTAATTATTCAAAGGAACTACACTGATTTTAATGTCACATTTGTCATGTCAAAGCAACCTTCAAGTTCAAAAGAGACTGTCTTCTACAGAAAAGGAAAAAACAGGCCTAGCTACTGAGACTCCAAGTAATTACAGTATTATTTATCTAATGATTAGAGGCTTAATGTATTTTATTTCAGTGAGGTAAATGATTGTAAGGTGGTATCACCACTATTCTCATATTCATGTAAAAACTGAATGGCATATTATCTCAAGGCAAGAATAACTTCATGTTACTGACTGATTTTGGCTTGGTAGTTACACCCCATGATCAAGCAAGAGAAAATTAAAATAAGATTTGTTTTACGGGTCAGCACTTTCAATGACTGTGATAGAAAATTTCTGTGCTTCTACAAAGACCTAGAATTACCCAAGTTCCAAACGCAGGGCTTTTTGTTCTAGTATGCTTCAAAAATCAAATCATGAGAGACAGCAATTCACACACTGTATCTGTAAAATTCTTAAAAGAGAAGTCCTTAATGACAACTTTCTCATCAATAACTGATACAAAACAGGTAGCCCCAAGGGCTACATTTAAGATTGTATGATCATAGTCAGTATTTTCAGAATAGTCAAAAATTCTATTAAAAACATGAGACAAATGAAACACAAAGAATTAGTACATGAAAGTATAAATGTAAAGCCATATGTAATATTTAGCAATACTATTTAGATAGCCTCCTATTTATTACAACATAAAATGCATTTGGAAGAAAAATGGCAAAAGAATTTTTTTTCTCAGAATACCACAGATATCTTAGATTCTCAATTGTCAGAAACAGAGGAAAATACCTAAGAAAATCTGTAAATCTTAGGCAACTCAGAATTTTCCAATAATGAAAGCCTTGCAAAAAAAAGTAAAACAAGAGCATTCTGAAGAATTACTTTCCAGAAACATAAAAGGACGTAACTCTCATATAAACAGACATAAATCTCATAACCTGAAAACTCCATCTATCTCTTAAAACAGGTATCACCATCAAAGATTATTTTTGTACATCTTTGTCCTCTCTAGATATAAGCAGGTCTGATTCACAAGAATACTGCACAGTAGCTGCCTACACCTACCACTCCATAACAAATAACTTTAAAATCTTCAAGGGTGTATCAAAGAGAGGGATACTGATCACAAATTCAGGTTCAATGCACAAACAGCATCTGTACTTATATCTGATTAAAGGCTATGTTTACGTGATGTAGACCTATTAAGTTGGGTGTTAAGTATTTAATTAAGCAGAAAAACATCTCAGTGACATTCTTCACTCTTCTTCGCAGATAAATGTGGCATAAATAACAGTATACAATCAAACAGTGAATATTGTACATGGGTAAATTCATGCAAGAAGGATATCATACATGCTCCAGTAGCATATAAATAGCAGTTAAGTTCAAAAAATTAATTAGATCTCATAGTCCTCCACACAACAATTACATTTAATGCTAATAGAGCTTTTTGCTTGGAAGCATTCACTACTTAAGCCTCTTTCTTTACCCATTAAAAACACTCTGCATTTTTAAACATCTTGTAATTTTACACATCATTTCAGTAACACTACATAAACCAACATTATTGCTTGTATTTGTTATTTTAGTCAGAGTGCACTGAGAAAAGGAAGACATCACTACAAAAAATTGACAGAAGATTTTTGTTTCAGAATTGGTGTCTGGTGAATTATTCCAAACTATGCTTTTCAACTTACAGACATTAACAAAAAAAATATGGTTTTGACTTCTTACACTAAACTGTAGTGTAATTGTTCTTACAATAAATCAATATGAGAATAGAATACGTTTACATGAAATGGAAAATTCTGAAAATAAATTTACATATCAATAGCACTAATTAAAAAAACATAGGAGCAAACACACAATGCCATGCCACAACACATTACGTTTCACAACAATTCAGTAGGAGGGTAAATGTACAGCCCAAATGACTACACAGATTTTTTGCCAAACTTCTTGTTCTCTATTGACCTTTGAACTTCAGAGACTTACTTCCTCCCAGTCTTTCTTTTTACATTTCCAACCAGTTGAATGAACTTCCTAAAATTACGCATTCTTATAGTTAAGTAAATAAAATCAGAGTAAGTATTTTATTTTCTCTTTAGCTCATCTTCCATTTTTGTTCCTCAAGAGTTTCCATTGTTACATGCTACAAGACTCTACAATTGGTTTTCTGTCCTCTCAGTTTTTAGTTAAGTAATTATTTTCTCTTTCATAAAAATTGTAAGCTCTAAGAAATGCAAAGTATCCTTTCCTAATGCAAGTTTCACTTGAACTCCCCTAAAAGCACAGGAAGCAAGGAAACACTCATTGCCATCATATCTGGCACAGAGTCAAATATCTAACCTCTGCTCTTTTGATTTGAATGAAAAGTGGTTTGTTTTTTTTTTTTTTTAAATCATGAGACAAGCAGCCTGATAGGTTAGGTCTGGATGAAGTAGAAACCTTAACCTGCAAATCCAGTTATTTAGGTTTGCCCAGCAAGAACAATATTAGTAAGTAACTATTCTTAGCAACATCTCTGGTCTAAAAGTAAAACCAAGCACTAATACAACACATAGAAATTCATATAGAAATTTAGCTACGTAGGAGATAGGCCAGGAGCCGAACAAAGTTAATGACCGCACTTCTGGAAAGTAAACTACATTCTTACAGAAATTCTGATTGTAATCTACGTGATTTAAGAATATGTATTTGCCATAATAAATACTAAATACTATTTGTTACAACGTAAGTTTAAAACGCTTGTGACTTCTCCGAAAATATCACAACTGTACTATACAAAACAATTGTCAGTAAAAATGCCTTTAACAGTCATAAGCTATGAACACTGTAAAAGGTATATTCCTGTATTTTTAAATTTCTTCTTTCTATATCCTAGCTATAATTTCATTATCAGTTTTTAACCTTATTCTAAGTTAAAAACCTCTAATTCTGCTAAATCCTTCAAACTCTCCTAGCTCTCCAGCTGTGGCAGTAGCTACTTTACCATATAAATATCTCTCTAGTGCACAAAGTTAGTAGCAATCCACAAATTCTAGTCAAACACTTTTGCTTACATGTCATACTTAGACTAGACTACACTTTAGATTACATTAGATTTAGATTACACTCCTAAATAATTTTTAAGCTTTAAAATTTAAGAGTTTAAATGAGTTGATAGTCTAAATTACAAACATCATACAAATTCAGAATGATGTTTAGACTACCGCTTAATTCTCAATTCACGTAACAGAACTCAAATTTTGAATACTATCACATAAAAGCACCTTGTTTCATTGAATATATCCAAAATATCTCTGTCACCATACTAATACCCTTCACCATGAGAAATCTAGTGTCAAATGAGGAAAAACTTAGTAAGAAATTCTTTACTGTGAGGTTGATGAGACACTGGCACAGGTTGCCCAGAGAAGTAGTGGATCCCCCAATCCTGGCAATGTGCAAGCCCAGGCTGGAAAAGGCCTTAAGCAACCTAGTCTAGCGGGGGGGGTGTCCCTGCCCATGGCAGGGGAGTTGGAACTGGATTGCCTTTAAGGTCCCTTCAAATCCCTTAACATTCTATGATTCTATCACAGCTCTGAGATTAAGAGTTAAAATGGAGAATACTACCTGTAGTCAGACCTAAGAGGTCCACTGAAAACAAAAGCTTTTTTCAGAATTCAATTTTTAAAATTCCTGTGATAAAACACTACTGATAAACATCTGACCATACTGAAACATCAAAGTCCAGCAAAACATCTCAAGTCAAGTCTGTAACTTCCAAATATTTAATTTTATTTTTTTTCTTCAATACTATGCAGCCCCTAGAGTTGCCCCTGTTATCAGTAACTAAAGATGAACATTTTATACTCTTAGAACAGTTTTCATCTATTCAGAAAACAAAGGGTGCTATCTTAATGGAATACAGCAGATTACAAACAACTAATCTGGGCTTTTTGTTAAGGTAACTGGCCTTTACTATAGTGACTCTTCAACACCAGCCCAAAAATGGATACAGGAACTGAAAAGAGGTGTTAATCTAGTGTCAATCTACATCTTTATTTAACAACCAGTGTTAAAATTTTCAACTGTTAGCCGGGTCAAAACATTTAAACTGAAATGTAATCATCCAGAATTACAACTATTACTATTTTGTGAGATTTCTGTCTCTCATTCCAAGTCACTTGCAGATATTTCTACCTTTCACACATAACATGTCTTGAAAATATGAAATACTGACGGATTATTGACATAAAATAAATCTGTTACTCAGTTTTATTCATTACCCCATCTAAAAGTATAGCGACAAGATACTTCCAAACTTTTCTAAACAACATGTATATTGGTACAGGTAGGGGTTCCTATGAAGATCCAGTACAGGTCAATTTACAAAAGAAGTTGAGATTTAAAGCAATTTAAAGTGGTTACTAAATAGTCTTTTTCCTTAACAACTAATACAACGTTTCTTTGTTTTCTCCAATGTTCCAAACTACCAGACATCAAAGTTATTCATTATAAACAGCTTTGTCAGGGTTTTGGTACCACAATTTTCAAAATTACTTTCATTTTGCAAAGAGGTTCACCACTTTGAGAAACAGAATCTGCCTAAATTCAACACTAGTTTACTGTGAAGAGAAAACCATGACAACTGTTTGTAGTCTTGCTTTATTATTACATCCGGCCTGGTCACTATTGGAAATTCAATCTATTATTGTTGCTAGGAGCCTGTTGCTATGCAACCTAAGAGGGTTATGCAGCACTTTCAGGCTGAGAAGCCTTGAAAACACCACAGGCCTTCTCCTATGGCTCTAACCAGTTTATTTAAATACATTAACACTCTCCTTAGTCAACCCCAATTCCAGGCATACCCTTAAAAAAGGTTACAATGACATATTTGAATACTGTAAACAAATACAAACCTCAAAAAATTACACAGAAGCAATATGTCTGACCTATATTGCATGCTACAACAAAGCAGACAGCAGCATTTCCTCTAATCCATAATTTGAATTAGCAAAGTTAAAATCTGTGAAGTCCAAATCTCTTCAAAGTTTAACCTTCACATACTAACCAGCTAGTATAATGGAGTTGCTCAACATGCTCTGCAAAGATGTTTTATAATAAACTTCTGACAGAACAATACATTTTCATACAGTTTTCATATTCTAGATCATAAAAGCGGGACTTCAAGAAAAAAAATTAATTAACTCTAAAATGCCAGAATATATTTTATTTATACTCTGTATCAAAAGATGTCCAACAAACCTCTAAGCAGATTTCAAGCGAGTTCTTTGTGTGTCTTTGCCACCTTTACACACTCCACATATTAGACATCTATGTAATTCTCTGCAGATTAATTTCTTTCAGCAATATTTTTCTAAATCTGCTGAAGAATGGCTAAGAAATGACATGCAAAAGAGCTGATTATTATGGCTTTTCTTTCTAATAACCTGAGGCTGTTCTAGTCTGCACCAAAGAGTAAGTTGTTCTATGGCACCAGAATTAAGAAAACTGCATTTGCTCCAGCTTGGTCCTTTAAGTGGATCCTTACAACACTGTAGCATGGATTGTGAGTGTTTCCTGCCTGACTCTCCAGAATGTTGCAAGTACAAAATAAGTTGCAAATGCCTCTTCTTTAGTGGTAGCACCTATTTTTGCTTACCTTTTCAAGCTAATTATTTTGTTAGTATGTTTTTCTGAAACTTCTAATCCTCTTTTGAATAAGATGGACAGGTATATCAGCCAAAAAACCAAACCAACCTTGTTTCCCTAAGGGTACAAATTTAAGATATTAATGCACTGTCCTAAGAGTTAGTGGAAATGTTAACATTAGTTATCTGGACAACAGATGTAACAGACAGTGCCACAAAATGGATTCCAGTAGTCAGATAAGGAAATGCTAGGGTTTATCCTTTCCAAAATGCTTTGTACTACTTAGTGGCTAATGTTTTTTTAGGGGAACCTTGAAAACAATAACAAATATGAAGCATGGGCGGGTTGGGGTTAAAACAGCAAATACCAGCAGAATGCATTCACGAATTTAAACTCTTCCAACTACAACTTTGTTTCTTTTCCACAATTTGTAAGTTTGCAAAATCTTTTTCAAAGGCAAAACTGAACTTTTCACCTGTGTCTGGGTAACACTCAAACAAAAACTTGCCTTACCCCCTGTACTTGAGGGATTTAGCCTAGAAGAGTTGACAGCCACTAATCTAGTAGAGTCCACAACCAAATGCCAGAATGAAACACATTCCATCGGCTTCTACAGCCAAATCTATAAACCTAAAGAATTGCTGTGTATAACCACCATGGCTAGTTTACTTTTTATGATTTTATAAAAAAAAAAGGATCACTGTAATATGTTACCCTAATCATCATAACCTCAAAGACGATAGGCTGCTTGAACGCCAACAACTAGATATAGCTAGAATTGTAATAGGAGCACATTATGCTGTAAAACTACATACAGCTTTGGAAGTAAAAAGTAGGTATTGATTATCTGAATTAAGTTCTGCAGTCAACATTTTGTTAAGGCTTGTTAAGTACTTCTGTGTTGCCCAAGTATTTATTAGAGACAAGGGGGACTTTGACAAAGAGAACAGATCCAAAGCTACGTCCTTCTACCATTTTTCCTTAAATGTTCTTCTGTAAGTATATTTATTTTAATGTTACTGAAGCAAATGAAATTTGTAAACATCAGTGGTTTCTTTACACAAAGCAGAATAGGGCCTTGATTTTTTCAAGCTGGTGAGACACTCTGGTTGTCTTCACTGACAGTTTAGTAAAACAAATTTGACCAGAATCTCACTATAATTAGCTTAAGGATGAGCCTAAGACTCCTTCGTCCTTTATTACAGAAGATAACTCACTTGTAAACTAGCCATTCAAAGAAGCTGTGCAAGCTGAACGTTCCCCTGGCTCTAGGAGACAATTCCACATTAGTAAGATGACTTATGAAGGTAATGTTTCCCCCATAATTCTACAATCCTATTCTTAGGATGTAATTCACTACCATCACAATTAAACCAGACCAAATGTATGTACAACAGCTCCCCGAGTTCCCTGAAACAACAACAACAAATATACCCCCATCACCAAAACCCCCAAATAACTCAAGATCTTATTTTAAGATAAAGCATTCCACTCCTCAGTAAGTGGGGTTATTTTCTGCAGAGTCTGGAGATTTACCTGTTCTCATGTAGCTGGTAAAAGAAACAGATTCTCAATTTCTCAATTCAAGTTCTTTCCAATTACATGAAACTGACTAAAAGAACGTTCCTCCGAATATATTTTTAAGTGTCAATTTCGTACACATTACCATGAAGCAGGCTAAAGGACCCCAAGAGAAAGCCAGAGATTAGCAAACATGAAAGCAAAGTAGCTGTTGGCAAATAAAAAAACAGGCAGTCCCTGAAAGCCAATCTTGGCACCTGTAGGTTATCCCTACAACCAACTGGGTATATGTCAGCACTGTGGGATGCTTAGCAGACTTGTCACACCCCACTATCTCAGGTAAACTGTTAAATATTAAACCACATACAAGCCAGGCATCCAACAAGGAACAGGAAAAAAAACCAGACAAATTGTGGATACTGAACTATTAAGCAGAGCTTAATAACTAAAAGTGAGGGCCACAAAAGTACTGAAAAAATAATTGTAATTGCAAAATATAAGTAAGCAGATATCACTGTCACCAATGATAATATAATGAAGCAGCAAAAAAGGACATTATAAACTGCAAAGGAAGGAAAAAATGCTGACAAAAAAAATTTTGAGACTGGCATATACTTTAATCTGAAAGAAAGACAGAAAGGAACATTTACAAACTTAGAAATTTAGAAACACATTTACAGAAAGCTGTCTCATTATAAAATACTGCTTTTATGTCCTAAAAATATCCTTTACCCTGCCCCACCATCTGAATTTTAAGTATCTCTTTAGAAATCTACTACTTTGCTTTGTAATCATGTATTTGAAGTACTGTAACTGTAACAAGGCAACTAATATTTCACTATGTTTACCATGTTCTTTTTTTATTTAAGAAATTTATACTCAATTTAAGAGCAAATTCAGCAGCAGCAATTCTACAGGAAATACACAAGAAATGCATTACGTTGAAAGCAATGACAAAAAAACCTCTCACTCCAACAATATTTTTCCCAACATGCTTGAAATTTACTATTACACTTGATAACATTATTTAAGATATTAATTATAACTTTGTTTGCCTTCCTGTGTGACCTTTCCCAATACATTAGCTTTCACAAGCACATATTTATTCACAAGGCACTGTTACTACCGGTCTTGATTTTGATGTTGCATGAAACGAAACACATTTAAAATACATACAAATTCATACACAAAAAAATGAGCCAAAAAAATTCCGTAAGCCAAACATACAAAAAAATCCCCCCACATGGCTTTTTGTTGACCTCACTGTAAAAGACACTCACTTCCAAATAGCACATTCTGTTCTGCTTTTCCACCCTAACACTACTGAGCACCTGAAAAGATAGTGATTTCAACAAGCCACAGCTTGTATTTTCTGGATGGATACCAATATTTTATTTTTATTCCATGTGTGACTTAGAACAAACCACTTCAACTTATATTTTCAGCTTACAGGCATTTATTTATAAACAGTATCCAAAAATTATTAAATCCTCTTTACTTACTACTAAGATTGACTGTAGAAAGCATTTGAAAACATGAAAATGTAAAATGAAAACATGCATAATGATTCTTATTAGCTAGGTTTATCTAGCATGGCTTTTTTGCCCTCAAACAAAAAACACTGAGTTTAAAAAAAATTAAGTA
>VWZT01016588.1:0-13170 GCA_013397055.1 Pachycephala philippinensis | reverse complement strand
AAAAAAAAAAAAAGTAAAAATTTAAAGGAAATTCATTAATTATAAAAAAAAGAGGAAAGAATGTCATTAATCAAGCTGGTACTGTACAACAGTGAATATTTAACTAAACTCTGTGTTTACAGTAGTTGTACTTATAATACAAATTGAATACTGAGAATTGCACAATTGGATCCAAAGCATGTTTGTTTGTTCATTTGTCTTCTGGCTTCTAAGGTTATAAAACATTCCTAACAGAAATTCTCACATAACCTGACAAAACGCTTGATTTAATTACTTAAACGGAAGTTTAAGTAATATTACTTTCAAAAGGTGGTTTGACAAAAGATAATGGTAACTGATTTTCATAATTATTTGTTAATTTTTTTTTTATTAGGCTCCAACCTACTGCACCTATAGAGAATAAAACACCAATTTAAATATAAAGAACATTCAGCAACAATATTTATTCAAGATTTATGTCATGAACAGCAGAAACTGAATTTGATTTCTAAGTCTTAAGATAAAGACATATGACTGTATAACATACCATTTCATTGTTCTTCCATAATTGCCAAGTAACAGTAAAAATAGTATCAAACAGATACCATTAGCTATCTCTTTTATAATATGGAAACATAGAAATCTAAACTATGACATGTACAACACCAACAATGAACACTAATTATATAATTTTTGAGATATGCTGAAGTTTATTTCACTTGTTTTCCTTATTGTAGGTCTTTATTTTGCCCAGCAAGATTTCTACCACTTGAATTTCTTAATATTCACTTTAATCACTGATTTTGAAAAGTTGGGCAGGACTTGACAGGAACATTCTAAAAGACAAGCACAATAGAACAGAGGTACTTGAAAAAGGCACTGACTATATTACGGTGTTAGATCTTTTAGGGCACTTTGAGTTTCTCTGTGCATTCACGTATTTAGTTCAATCAGAAAAAGCATTTTTCTTGGAAAAAATTCACTGGAAACACTTTATGGAAATCCTACATCCCTCTTTTAACTTAAATTCTCAAATTTGACAGAGGTAAGTTTAACAAATTATGAATAAAACAAAAACACATGTTCTAAATAATGTGTTTGATTATCCAGGCCTTAATCATTCAATTCAACTTATCTTATTAGCTGATTTGAAACATCTGCATTTAAATAAAGGGATTACTTTCTAATACTGCCATAATTATCAAGACTACATTTATCATAATTAGTAATGTATACATATGTTTTCACTTTTCCCTCAAGCACTGCTAAAGAGTAAGAGAAATCAAAGTACATTAATTTTGCTATGGATCTGATAGGATATGGATCACATCCCACCATGATAAACTCCAGCCAAAACAAACAAAAGACCCCCAAAGAGAACCACATCAGTCAACAGAAGCATTGATTATCAAACTATTTTTCTGATTTCACCAATTACCAGTTACTGCAATACACACTTCCTTAGATCTTTGCTCTTGATCTCTACCATTGCTATCAATTTGGTATTTGCAGCTATATGATAAAGCAAACTTTTTTTTAAAACATCTCTTCACAGACACTCAAAAACGATCATCCTTGCTTCTGAAATTCTTTTTTTTGGACCCAATCCAGTTCTTATCAAAATGAACAGGAATATAGGCAAGTTACAGAAAAATATTTTAGATATCCTCATCACAAAAAAGAACCCCTCTTCAGATTGCTGGCTGTTATGTACATTGAACGCCACTTACAAATCACTAGGCAGTTAGCCAAATACAGAATGTTTCATCAACACCCCTGAACTTGTTTCAACAAAGAAAGGAAATTATCCAGTTTATTTTAAAATTCTAAATAAAGGAAATTATCCAGTTTATTTTAAAATTCTAAATAATTTCCAATAAAAATGTTGTTTGCAGTTCTTCCTCTTTTAATTTATTCTTCCCTTTTGCTGCAACAAAAGAATTAAAAACTGCAAATTAAGACTTTGATAAATACACACAAATAAATGTCCACAGAAATCAGCAGCTGGGGTTTGGTTTCGCCAGGTATTTGACCAAGGTTCTTTCTTCTTTTACAAAACCCTGTGTTCATCACTGTCTTCTCCTGAAGAGACCTAACAAAATTTGTTTTACTGCTACTGCAGTTTTCTCTACTGCTTTAATTTTTTGCCTCTGCAGGACTCCAGTGAAACGTCTCGAGGTTTCATTCTAAAATATTGTATAAATACATGTGAGGAATCCAGTCTATGTCCGGTCCTAAGTTTGCGAAATCCATAGAATGAAGTGGTGGACCAAAATAACAGAAATGTAACACACTGAAGAAAAAGAAGAACCCAAGAGTTCTGAGTTGTTAGCGAGATAATCTCTTGGGCACCCAGTTCAGGTCTTTGTGATATATGTCAAGAGTACTACTTTGTGACTCTAGCTCTATCCCTCCACTTTTACCTCCAGATGTGAGGATTCAAATGCAGTCCTAAGAAACTCAACTGGCCAGCAAGACTAGACGACAAACTAGATCATGTCTAGGAACTTCTGCTGTAGAGCAAGAATCCCAAGTAAAATCATAGTATAGCTTGGGCTGCCATGGATTTCAGGAGCTGCCAAGCCCAACTTCCCCCCGCCAAAGCGGGTTCAGACTTGGCGTTAGACCAGCCCCCCAGGGCTTTAGCCAGTCAGAGCTTGAAAATTTCCAAAGACAGAGATGGCAAAACCTCACTTGGTCCAAGCTGCATTGCTGGGCTGTCCTCATGGGGAAAAAGGTTTTCCTCCTCATCTCCAATCGAAACCTCTCTTGTTTTGACTTAAAAAATTGTCTCTCATCCTTCCACCACGCACTTCCATTGGAAGTGCACTTCTAGGGAAGGCTGCTGTTAGGAACCCTGAAACTCTCTCTTCTCAAGACTGAATAAGTCCATGTCCTTCAGTGCCTCCTAACAGACACATGCACTTCAGTTCCTGACCGTCTTAGTAGCTCTTTGCTGAACTTACTCCAACCAACAGCTTTCCCATAATCGCAGAAGAGTGAGGGTAAACGCAGAAATGATGTGAAGTTGTATAATAAATACAGAAGAGAGGTGGATACACATTTCTCTCAATTTCCTGCCTATACCTGTGTTCATACAGCCCAAGAGACACTTTTAATCTTCCCTACAGCCAAGGCACACTGCTAGCACATGTTCAGCTACCTGCCAACCAAGGACCTCAGGGCCTCATCCAGCCTGTAGTCCCAGCCACTCTGTCCCCAGCCTGCAGTCTGCAGACTAACAGCCATAGGTCTGTGAAGCCCTAGAGAGCTTCACAGGACTGGCAGGCCTCTCTCTTTTGGCCAGTAGATTATTGTAGAAGTAGGGTAAAAGAGTACTTTTTTCAGTGACCGCTTTTGTTCTAGATTTCACTAAGACAACTGTGTTTATAATAGGCAATCCTCATAACAGGTATGTTTGCTGTAAGAAAAGATAAGCTTTCTAACACCTGTGAAGGATGGTTAACAGATTATTCGAGAAAATATGCCCAATACAGAAATGACGTACCAGTCAGTGATGTGAAAACCACCAGATTTACCCTTTGCCCTAACACAAGCAATTCCATTTGACAAGGTTGAACCACCTAGATTAAAATAAAATGTCCTGATAGATGACTCCTATTCCTATGAAATTATCTGCCACATTTCTTTCACTTTTCAAGGAAAAAAACCCCGAACAATCAACGAAATACAAACCAACCACAAACTGCACACCATACTGCACTGAGTACCCTATAAGCAACTCCTGTTCCTTTGGTTTTATTGATGCCTTAAAGATCTAGAAATAAACAACACACTTTTGAGACAGTATTAGTATAGGAGGCAATATAAAGGCTGGCCTTTATTGGACACTTCCAAGGGGCAGGTATGGAAAAATGCCCACCCTGCATAGGGTGAACACAGTTTTATAAGTTTAGCAAATTAGCATAATTGAAAAGAATCCCCAAGCACAAGCAATGAGGTAATTCCCCCTGGTTCTACCCTTTTCTGAATTCCCTCGACACACACCTTAGATAGGAACTAAACTTTGTTTATGAAAATGTGTCTCAAAGAGCTGGTTTCAACCTTGGCTCCCAAGGAGAACCAAGACAGGATAGGGGTCTTGGACCCATGGGGCTTGGAACTTCTGGAGTAAGTTTTGTCTTTCTGCCTATCAGGGTAGGGAAAAGTACTGAAGCTACCTAGGAACTATATAGCTATACAGCAATAGTCTACAGAGCTACAAATATATATAAGAAGGAAATACAAAAGCAAAATCATTCTGGTATCATTATGGTAAACGTAACCATTTCCATACTAGCAAGTTAAATGCTGTAATTAGAGTACATATACTTTTGAATAAGTATACAGAAGACAGAAGTACTTCATGTAGAATGAACACACTTTTTAAAAACAAAATCTAAATATTAGCCAAGGAGAATAGATCACTGGGAGGTCAGAAGCCTATCTATAAAACGAACTTGTGATGATGCAGTTTGTTTTATGGAGATGACACAGGTAATTTTATTAGAGGACTTAGCAGATAATGAACCAACATCTCAATTCCCACTATTAACACCCAATTACATCTTGAAACCATTTTTAACGGCTAAAACCTGTTACTTTCCCCTTCTTATACTACAAACTCTGGGACAAGTACTAAAGCATTTCTGACCAAAACTTACACACACATACACCACTTTCTTTATCACAGATGACAAAAACATAACTTCTGTTTTCCTATCTGCCAGATACATCTGTTTTTCTGACTTGGACATTATATCTTTTACCATTTTATAAAATAGGGGAAGAAAATGCTTTTCTTTGGTTTTTCAAAATACTAATTATTTTCAAGTCCGGGGGAAAAAAATGAACTGCTGGCTCCAGCTTAACCTTTTTTCCAGTAGGCTACAGATGGTCAGTCTGTTGATGTTGAGTTTTCAAGAAATTCAGCTGTGTTTGAAGAGTTACTGTCCTTGGATCATAGCATGTAACCAAAAATACAACTATGCTGACACAAGAACTTTTGAGTGTCTCAAACTTACAATTGTGCTGAGGACACAAGCCGTTAAAAGCTGCTGAGATTTACAGCACTGAGTTGGTACAAGTCTTAGCCAAATAATCTAGTATTTAATCCTGAAATCAAGCAGTGGGAACCCTTATATGGCAATCTTTCACATGCAAAGGAATCCTAAAACTCCTCTTCATCTCAGTTGCCTGAAATATGTTTATGACAAACAAACTTGTAACCTGTGATTTGAAACCACATGAAGAATCTGTCTTCATCAGGTCATGAAAGTTGGTCACTGCACTGAAATCATGATCCTGTGTCCAGCTCTTCCCTGAATTCAAGAAATGTCAGTTTCTTCAGAATTCAATAAGGAGAAATAAATACTAAAGTAGGACAAGCAGCGAAGATACTGAACACCTCCAAGCCCTATTAAAGACAAGAAATTTCACTCAGTGGCTCATATCAAGATCACAGCAAGAAATTTTAATATCTGAAATTTAAATCTTAGTAGAACCTGCCTCCACAGGAAGTATGGATTTAAGACGGTAACATAAAATCTGGATATCCCAGACCACACTAGTTCATAAGATTATACTGTTTGACAACTGACCGCCTGAATGACCTGAAACAACAGCATTAAAAAAACCCACTATACCAAACAGATACAACTGAATCAGCACAAACCCACAACTTTTAAAACACTGGAAGGTCTGTTTCATAAGACAGAATCACTACTTACATGATAAATTATGCTATTGCTTTGTAGGACCATCTCTAATTCTGAGTTTACTGCAAATAAATCTTTCCTCGGTGTGACATAAGTTTGCTAGCAAAGGGTACTTTGGGCACAAAACCTAAATTCTGTGAACTAGCCTGAGGTTTGTAAAACTCTAATCATTTTTCATCTCCACAGCACTACAGCCCCAGCATACTGAAATCTCTACACATTTACTTGCCCACTAGTGTTCCATGAAATACTCTCTCAGGACTGTGCTCCTTACACTACAAACGAGTTTCAGAGTTGGAGAAAACCAGAGCAACTCAGGACAACCTTCAGTCAGAAAGCACCTGGAAAGAGACAATACCATGAAGAGCTGTGTTTTCATCTTAATTAATTCACTCTTGCCTCAGTTCAAAATCCAGACTTGGAGCTCAAAAGTATTTCCACAAAATAAGGGAATGAAGCCATATTTCTGTCCCTACTTACCACCACTTATTATTAACTAACAATTATATTAAATTACGTTATATCTATGATTTAACACTAAGTATGTTTTACTCTCTAAAATAAGGATGATATAGCTCACAGAAGAGCTTTCATGCCTTTCAGAAAGTCCAACAAATAATCTTCCTAGAAGCTACATGGAATTGCTATTACTATTACCCAGAATCAGCTCTGAGGAATTAGAAACATATTGGATTCAACAGTTTTCCATTTACTAAATCTGACAGGAAAACAATACAATGAATATGGAAGAGTTATTTATCAACTCCTTTACAAACTGCAACTCAGTTGAAGTGGTTTAACGCAGAGTGGACAAAACATAATAAGAGTGAACTAAATGCTAAACACAAACACAAATGTTGACATAATCTTAGCTACCACAGTGTGCCAACTCACCTCATGGCTAACAGTCAATTTGATAAATCAGCTACTACGAAGGTAGCTCAATTGCTCCTCACTATCCAAGGCTAATGTAACTTTGAAAACAGCTGGACTTTCCTGCAGAAGTAATCTAAATAGTTTTCATAAATCATGTATTTTATAAATTATTGTAACAATCTGTTGAACTATACATATCTAAACAGTAACTTTCTATAACTTAAAATGTAAAATGCATATCATCTGATCATTAAATTACTCTAGATTTTTCAATCCAAAATTCTGAGAAAATTCAGTTTTTAAAGGGTGATTATAGAGCAACTATTTTTCTTAAAAACACTGAAAAGGAAGACTGGTATTTTAATTAGAGAAAGTAGTTCTAAGGCAAGGTTAATTCTTTATTGTATCTTCTAAATTCTCTGAGATACAAAGTAATTAACGCTGACTTCCAATAACAAACACAATATATAAAACCTTAACTAGAAAGACAAATTAACAATCCTTTGTGTATAGCCACATGTCCTTCCTAATGGAAGAACTCCAGTGTGCATCTCATCAGCAAAAATGGGAGGTAGGAAACACTCTTCCTTCATTAAATCCATAACTCTATTGCGTCTACTCTCAAGCCACAGAACAATAAAGAGGTAAGAATACAGCAGATATCTTACTGGGAAAACAAAACAGTTAGGATTCTAAATGGAGAATCCTGAATACGTTTTTCAGCAGTTAAACAGAAAATAAGTCTTCAAATTTATGAGACATTCAACGTAAGCCAGAAATCCTGATATTGACCACTGCTTCCAATGGCATGAGAACTACAGTTATTTTTTTATTTTTCCTTTCCCCTACCAATAATGAATAGATTTAGTCCTCCTCAGAAAATGCTAGTTATGTTTTACGTTCAACTCTGTTAATTTCACTCCCAGCTCCTTGCAGTACAGAATGCTACCAAGATGTAAGGAAGAAAAAGCTCAGGTGATAAAACTCTAATTTTGTTAAGATGCGGCTACACAGTACAACAGCAACATTTAAAATGCTTTGTGGATAATCTGCAAACTGCAGGTCACACCAATGGATAATAGTACAAATTGACAGTCCTGGTCATCTAACCCACTAGAAAGGAAACAGCTCAAAAATTCAATAAACATTCAACATCATCGTCAGATTAAGAGAGATACATAAGCAACACTGCTCTCCCTTCTTCCCACCCCTGATGTAGGCACTTTTGGGGAGGGGGAAAGAAAATCAGACCAAAGGTATTAAAGAATCACATGAAAATTCAGCAGACGTGAACTAGTTCACTGGAGCCAAAAATGTATTTTTGAATAAATAAATAGCTACCTGTAACCTTAATAACTGTCTTGTAAGTAGTTCTGTCACAGAATCCTATTATACTTTTAAAGTTCTTTGTAAGGAAAGTATAGTTAACAGCACATAAAAAAGTAATCAGACAAAAAACCCACAAAAACCCCAGAACATCTTAACTGAGGTAGAATAATCTGACTCAACGGCACCTGCAAAGTGACATACTTCACCTTTTAACAGATTTGCTTGTTTCTATTTCTACTTTGCAATGTTGCATGATTTAACTACACTGATTTTCAGAGTTTAGAAAACATCCCTGAGGTGGTATCTAAGAGAAAGCATAGTTAGATTAAATATAATGAGGAAGTAAAACAGAAGAGAGAACCCATTTACTTGGTACATAAACAGTAAACACAGCTTTGAGTCATTAGTTGTAGCAGCAGCATCCAAAGCCTGAACAAAATCAAAATATATGGTTCTTGCCTTAAAGACCTTATAAACTTACTTGAAATCAGTCTTCAATAAGAAGAAAATGAAAGAACTAAATATATTGTTTACTCAGAGATGGTCTAAGAAGCTGAGATGTACTCAGCATAGCGGGTTTATGGGTAAATGAAATGACCTTTAAAAATAGTGATAAATTTCTCTTTCCTCTCTTTGATGAATGAATAGTTATAAATGCTACAAGTACACTCAAATTCAGTTATTAATATACAATATTTGGCATTCTCATAGCATTGCTATGAATGTCATGCAAGAATTTAAAGAAGACAGGTTAGAAATAAATTAGATACTCAAAGAGGAAGTCTGAATTGCTAGAAATTAACCTACCAAGTCTCACTAAAATTTGTATTGTAAAACATGAAATTTCTTTATCAAATAGAATTTACAATATATTCCATCCACTACTTCTTGATTTTAGGACACTAAAAGTGAAGTTCCTAACTAACCAAACAACTTGCAATAGTGGAACAGGTAGAACAACTAAACTGTTCGCAACAGTGTGTAAAACCAAGCAATTTAGGGTGTACTACCCTAGACACAGCCTGCATATTTTCTCATGTTTCCAAAGGGAAATTACACTAAACTAGACACCATTAACACCTACACACAGAAAAAAAAAATATTGCCTTAATAATCTTATGGAGTATGATAAAAAAATAGGTATTACTAAACTACAGAAGTTACTACAATTAATTTCTAATGTGACAGGTTCATATATCCTATATTCATATCTAGCTGGTTTAGGTTTTTCCTTTTTTTTTTTTTTTTTTTGAGGGGAGTGGTTGAGGGAGGGGGCTGGTGGCTTTCTTTCCCAAAACTAATGATTGATGGGGAAAAATATCCTGTTCTTTTTGCAATTCATCAGTACACGGGTATGCTGCAACCTCAGTTTCATCTAGGAAGAGCTTCAGTGAGAAAGGAAAAAAAATGTATATACAGCAATGCATTTTTTAAAAAATGTTCATATATGAGCAATTAAGCTACATAAAATGTAAATATAGACTTAAAAATGAAAAACACAACATACAATAAGGTCACTCCAAAATGCATGTGTGTCTCAGGTAAGTTCATGTAGTACTTCAGTAAGTATACAGCTCGTATAGTTTCAGCTGTATGTGATACAGACATAATTTACATACAAATATTTGTTTTCTTTTGATGAACAGAAATTACGTTTTAAGTGTATGTATCTACACACAGAGACATAATCAGATACAGAACAGCCAATTTTCTCTATGATTTTTAACATAATATGGTCAAAATAGTTAGTTTGTTATACTGCATTGCACAGGAAAAAAAAGTGTGAAGATTTCAGTAACGTTTATTCAGGTCCCATAGGCATTATCAATGCATTTCAATGAACAAACTTTTAGGATGTTCTTTCTTTTTTGTATTTCAAATAGCATAGCACCCTCTGGTGCATCTGCTAGAAAGAAAACAACTAACAATAAACACCAGTCATTGCAATAAAAAAGTCAACATAAAAAAAAAGAAAAAAGGAATCCTTAAGAACAAAATGACAAAAAATTATTAGAAAACCAACTTTAATTTCATTCTTTCTTATTAAAATCTTCTGAAATTTTAAAGAAAAAAAATTAACAGAAAACTGCAGATGTGCTAATACAGCAGGGTGCCAGAAAAAAAATTTAAACATACATAAGTTTGAAACTAATCCTGTGTTCTTAATAGTAATTCTTTGTTATTAAAAAATATTCCAAAGTGAAGTAATCTTTAAGTAAAAAAGATAGTGAAACAAAATGTTGCACCAAGCAATACATCTGCTCTTGGTCTTGCAAGAATAACAATTATTAGGTCTACAGCTATCCGTACACTCAAACTGCTGAATTTCACACCAAAATAATCACACCTCCTTTAAAAGTCCAACGAGAAATTTAAAAAATATTGTATTATATGAAACACTTCAAACTCTGCAATGACATTTTAAGTATTAAAGCATAAACTCTAATATGACACATCAAACTATTAAAATACACCTAGTCACTGGGAAAATAATTTCCTACAAAAATACATTTTTCTAATCACAAAAGTGGAGATCACCATCTGCTTTAGGAAGCTCTTTTGTAAACCTCTGGAAGTTTCAACACAAGGCACAAGAAATGAAAGTGACACCTGTTTAAATCAGCCATCTGTCCCTAACAAACTAGATTTAGCCAAAACAGTATATATACTGATCCTTAAATTTCCAAAATATGGGTATGCATAGCATCTGTGAGAAAAGAGAAGTATTGTTTTGATTGACAACCAACTGTAGGCGAAATACATAAATAATAAACTTGTGGCTAATAGAAATAAAAGGTCTGAAACATTAGTTATTCATTATAAAAGCCTCATTAATTTTTCAGCCCTAATTCTTAGTTTAAAAAAAGAGGCATTTTCATTGACAATTTCAAAACATTCTTCTTTTTATATTATAATACATTCATTTGACAAAGAGTTCAATTTTGAAATGGAACTCCAACGACAAGGACACTACATTGCCACTGAAAGCTTATTTTTTATTCTGTATTTGTAGAGCATTCATGTCTTTTCAACTGACAATGATTTTTAAAAAACATTTTAATAGTCGTAAGTATTTTTTAAAGCCTGTTTATCTCTTAAGCATTCTGCATGACACATACCTGCAGACGGTAAGCTGTTGAAGACTGCAGGTAAAAAATACAACTAATATAGAATATTTTAAGAAGGAAGAAAGCCTTTCAAAGCTAAGCATTAAAATGAGAAACACTAGCTATAACACCAAAAGGAGCTACAATGGTAGAGTACTACTGCATTTTAGACACTGGCTTACGTTTCAAGTAAGAGAAGAAAACAAAAGCAGCCTTACCTCTCAAAAGTTTAGTAAATGGAAAGAAAGTGCAACACTTATTTCTGTAGGCAGTTTTTGATTAACAAACTACCCTGTCAGGCAGGGACAAGAAATGGGATAGTGCTAACAAAGCTGAACCCAATTATCGAATTAAGCACCATGACTTTAAAATCTTAACAGCTTTTAACAGTATCTTTGATGCCCATTTCATTTACCTACACTACCTCACTGAAAGGACTTCTACAAAGTAGCAAGCACAATGTAGGTTAGCTTACTAGTAAGGCAACAGAGCACCTGATGCTGTTCTGTTTGGATCCGTTGAAACAAAATTAGATAGCCACACTTAGTCACGAAAGCCTATGTATTTAAAATAAATAAATAAATAAAAATCACAAGCCCTGTCATTGTCAAACACTGCTTAGCATCACAAACTCCAACTATTTTGTTAGCTGTGGGCCTTAGGGAATCAGAATGCATAATGCCGATCTCATCTGTGGTCATTGCAGTATCTCAGAGAGAATAAAGAGTCAATACTTTTCTCGGTAAAGTCCACAATATTAAATGCAGTGATTACACCTGCTTTATTAATTTCCAAATTGTAGTCACTGGCTAAGGAAGACGCAGCTAAACAGTACTATAAAGGTCTTTGGTTTTAGACAAAATCATGGGCTTCTAATACGACTTTTAAGAAACACCTGTATACATCATCCCCCAGAGTTAGAACAGAAATTTTGTCTCACACACAGGCACACACTTTTCCTTTGCTACTCAGGGGCCTGGATACATGTTCTGCAAAGACAGATTTCAACACCCAGGAATGATCCCATCCTGAGCAGTATTCTGTCCTGGTCTAGGAAAGCTACTCAAGAAAGGTATGGTGCAGAGCTGACATCTTCTCTTTTCAACAACAGTAGATGCCAGGAATTATTTCAAAACCAATGAATCACAGAAACTAATAACAAATTCATAAAGACTTAGATGTGCCATATAACTGATACCATACTAGAACTCACACCGAAAATTCTTAATGTATTTAGAGCTTATTTATACTAGGACCCTAAAACATTAGCACGCAGTGGTTTCATCTTGGCATAAAAAAATAAAAAGATGATGATGTAGAAACTTTTCGTCATTATCCAAAATAATTTATTTTCTAAGTTGTTGTGAACCATGAAATATTAAAACACATTAAAAAAAAAAAGACCCAATATGCCTTACCTCAAGGAATATCAATATCAACAATGCACTAACTACTTAGCAGATTTTGTAGTTAATACCTGCTTGAAAAAATTGCCCCAGTCACATTCATTGGCAGTTTCAATGTGAGACAAATTCCATGTCTTACACCGGATAGCTAAAGATATAAAAATGGAAAAGGTGTATATACAATTAAATGTAGGGTTTAGATTAAAAGAGCATTATTTTTTCCTAATTATTTTACTAAATATATACGGAAATAAATAAGTCACCACTTCAAAAAGAAAAAAGCCTTCCAAAACAATCACATGATTTGACAAGTCAAAGGGGAGAGTGCAACTGGATATGGAAACGTTAAGATGTTAAACGTTTCACTGCCATAAAAGATGCCAAAAATTCACCTCATCTAAAGAATTCAGGAAGTGTATGAAGTATGATTTGACATCAATGACAAAACAAATCTTTAGATCTTAATAAGCAATCACAAAAAGGATGAAGAAAGCAAGCATTTTGGATTGAAAATAAGAAGCAAACCATACTCATTAATAACATGAGTCCTACTACATCTCTTTGACAGGTAAATAGCTGCCCCTTTCCTCTTTCACAAAAGTACTCTTGAAAAGCAGCACCAACAAAAAATCACACAGACTTCTTTTTAATACTATTTTTTTTCTCCTTTCTTCGCTGCTCAGCACTGAAACCCGCAGTCAGTATCTTGAATTTCCTTTATCGTGGAGAGTTTAGGGAAACAAATGGATTCTCTCC
>VWZT01016586.1:7876-26063 GCA_013397055.1 Pachycephala philippinensis | reverse complement strand
CTGTGAACAGAGAAGGACTAGTGGGTGATGTAGTGGTCAGTGGCTGTCTTGGGCATAGTGACCGTGAAATGTTAGTTTTCAATACTGAGTGAGGTAAGGAGGGGCACCATCAGAACTCTCAGCTTGATCTTCCAGCAGGCAAACCTTGGCATGTCTAGGAGACTGATTGACAAGAGTCTCTTGGGACTCAGCCCTGAAGAGCAAAGGAGTCCGGGAAGGCTGGATGTGCTTTAGAAAGGAATGATTAAATATTCAGAACCAGGCTGTCCCCACATGTAGAAAGAGAAGTTGTCAGGAATAAGAGTGACCTGGTTAAACAGAGGACTTCGGCTGGAACTTAGGGGAAAAAAGAAATCTATTGTCTCTGGAGGGAGGACCAGGTAACTTCAGAGGACTATCAGGATGCAGTGAGGCTGTGGAGGGAGAAGATTAGAAGGGCCAAAGCCCAGCTAGAATTGGATTTGGCCTTCAGTTAAGGACAATGAAAAAACTTTCTATAAATATATTGGCAGCAAAAGGAGGGGCAAGAAGAGTCTCCATGACTTGTTGAATGCAGAGGGTAGTGTAGTGATGATGAGGAAAAGGCTGGTGTACTTAATGCCTTTTTTGTCTCAGTCTTTAATATCAAGTTGTCCTCAGTATATGCAGCCCCCAGAGCTGGAAGTTAGGGACAAGGAGCTGAGTGAAGCACAAATAATCCAGAAGGAGGTGGTGAGTGACCTGCTATGCCAGTTAAACACAAGTCTATGGGGCCTGATGGGATCTGCCCCACAGTAATGAGGGAACTGGCCGAAGAACTTGCCAAACCACTCTCAATCGTCTACCAGCAAGTCCTGGTTAACTGGAGAAGTTCCAGCTGACTGGAGGTGGGGATTGGTCTCTCCTGCTGTGCCTGCAGTGAGAGGACAAAAGGAAATGACCTTCAGCTGAGACAGGAGAGATTCAGATTAGTAATTAAAAACAAGTTTTTGCTGTCAGGTGGTCAGACACTGGAGTAGGTTGCCCGGGGTAGGTGGTGGAGTTGCCATCCCTGGAATTGTTCAAGAGGCATCTGAGTCTGGTGCTGGTGATGTGGTTTAGTATTTTAGGGACTACAGTCAAAGTTCTGGGTGGACAGTTGGACTGGATGATCTTGTAGGTCTCTTCCAACTCTGATAGTTATGTGATTCTAAGGCAAAGACTGCTGTGGCTGAAGTAAAGGACAGATAACAGGCTTCTTAACAAATCGAATTATCTAAATCTAAGTCCATTCCCAAGAGCCACTTGTAATTACTCTGTTCTGTGGCTGATTTATTTATAACTATAGAGTTGCAATGGGAACAAAACATTAGGCCAAATTCTGACCTCAGAATATAAATCTAGAATCATTTTGCTCTGATTTTTTCAATTTTGATGGCATTACTTTAAGTTCATTCTATTGTAATTGAGGTCAGAATCTGTTCTCTTTTATCTAATTTTGAGCACAAAGAGGAGCAGGGTGTATGTTCAAAACAGGGCTGCAGCCACCTCAATATGCTCGTTTGTACCTTGAGGCTGACCAGATTCCGAGCATCTTCTGTGTTCCAGGGACAGACAGACAGACTGACAGGCTCTCCAAGGCTGAGGAGTCTAGGTAGCTCACTACACAGTTATCAGTTGCTTTCAGTGATACTAGGAGATGCTTTTTAACTCTTTAGGACATTGTGTCAGTTTGTAAATCAGTTTTGCTGGAATGGGAGGGAAGTCAGAGAGCCATTACCAATTCTGCTGTGCCCAAATGATATATTTGTGATAGCAGCAATGTTTCCCTGCTAATTAAGAGTAAATGAATCAGAAACAACTCTACAAAATTGGAGAAATTCTGCAACAGCAAGTGAAGCTATGCAATTTGTCTGAAATCTTGATTTATGTGAGGGGCAGGGGGAAACACTTCAAGTTTATTATGAATCCTAGGCTGTTCTATACCAGCTATTTTTTATTTTATGTGTTGTTTACATTTTCTCAAATTGACTGTGTAATGCATCTAAAAAGCAGTCAGATGATGTCCTCTCTTGCAGCAGAAACAGCGGTCTGTGGCTTTTGCACTACTGCCTATAACTGTGAAGTGGGAACATGGCCTGAAGAGAAGTTAAAGGACTTGTCAGCTTGGTTTATTCAGATGGTTTTAGTCAGTTAATACAGAAGTAGGAATGTCTTCATTACAGCAACATTCTTCAGTAACAATTATATGTCAGCCCTTGGAAGATGAAACTAATTATTCTCCATTTTGGAACATACCTGTTCTGGTTTAGAAAATCCAGTGCTTTCAAGAATTCATCTCTCAGTTCAGCAAACCAACTTGCAGTGAAAAGTGTCATTTATTCCCTTTCCCCCTTTTTTAAGACTGGACATTTTCTTGGGTATGTTTCTTAATTTCTGGTTTGGGTAGATTTTACAGAAATGTAAAGCAGGTTACTGCTGTAATCATTCCTGAATTTAGCCATGCTCTGATGAATGGAATATGAAGTGGAATATGAACGTGATCCCCCTGATTAATAAGCAGCTACTTGGGGTTTCTATTATGTTTTTGATAGATTATGTTTATTTTGCCCTTGGAAATAACACCAATTGTTATAATCCAGGTGCTTGGCTAATTGTGTGGAGTTGTGATTTAAACATCGCCAAGACATCTGTACGTACTGTCATTTCTGTAATTTAACCATGTCTCAGTTCATGTCTTGAGCATTCAAGCCTTTTCCTCTGTGACCTTCCATAATAGCTTTAGCATTTAAATGAATGGATTTGACAACAAAAAGCAAACATTTCTTAAGAAGATAAAGTAGCTGTGCTTTGATAGATGCAGCTATTTTTCTGATCCCTGGTTTATACATCAGGAATAAGAAGGGCAGCACTGCATCTCTACAAGCTACTTTAAATTATTTCAAAAGGATTTGATTCTGGTGACCCCGGTACAGGCCAAAAAACCCCAAGGTATTTCCCAACACTATCTGCACCTCAGCAATGGCAAATGTAGAAGCAGTTCAGGGATACTTCTGTAAGCTGATGTGCTTCCCTATTCACATGCTGATGGACACACCAATGTTCGTATCCACAGCAGATATGTCCTGGTACCTCCTTGGCCAGGGACTCCAAAATAAGGTGCATGTTTATGTTGATAAAAAGCAGGCTGGTTACAGCCACAGTTGATAATTTATGTCATTTGTAATAAAAAACCTGGTTTTGGTATGGAAATTATCTCTGTATGTCCTCACATCACCCTCAGTGAAACTGGGCAGTTTGTCCATTAATTCACCACTCTTATGAGTGCTGAACAATATTTAACAGGAGACTAAAACTTGAAAACTAGAAAGCTTGCAGCAGTGTTAATTTAGTATCTCCACCTTCTTTCTGCCAGTAATAAATGTTTTTCTTGTTCAGAGCATGAACTGGGCTTTTAGGGAGTACGGAACTGGTCGGCTATGAGGTTTTTTTTTATTTTTGAAGAAGCAATAGCTGCATTTATGTGGTCCAAATCCAACTAAAACATGAATTAGGTAACTAAAAAATCAGGAGACTGTGCAACAAAGCAGAGTAGCAGTAAAGTTCTGAGCATGGCACTAAAGTCATGTCTGAGAGACAATCATAGAAGGAGATGAGACTTTAAGATTTGGGGGACAGTTCAGTGGCACATAACTCCATGCAAGATCAGTCTTCAACAGAGAACAGTTCTGAAGAAATTATTGGTACGCCATTATTGATGCCTGACAGTTTATTAGCAAATGGTGCTTTTGCAGCTGCTTTGGAGTCTCCAGCTACAAAGTAGTGTAACTTTAAAAGTGTTTTGAAAGAGCCGTTCCTGTACCTCTTCAAGAGATTTTCTATTAAAGAAGCAATCAGATTGGTACATGTGACTGGGAGGAAGTTGAAAGCAAAGGGGTCCTTCTGTCAGTTATTTCAAATTCGTTATTAAATTTGATGCTGTGAAATGCCACTGTTGAGTAGCACAAGCAGGAAGAGAGTCTGTTACTTCTAAGGAGAGCTCTGTATGTATCACTTTGGGGAAGAGTTACTGCATGACGTAAATCCATTGATGTTAATGGGTCAGTGTGCACTGCAGTGAAAATCTCCTTTCTGAATGTTACAATACTGGATGTATTCATTAAATTATACAGGGGAAAAAAAGAACTTGTTCTTGTCAGTCTTGATCCATTAAAGTTGTTCAAGTATTTGGCTATCTTTGGTGCTAGCTGTCAAATAAATGTATGCATAAAGTGATCCTCTGGATGGGGAAGGAGGCTTAGGAAAGCATAACCTCGTTTGCAGTTACAATCTCACACTTTGCTGTAAAGCTTTTGTCTTGGGAGGATGACAGGATGGTTATGACAACCTTGCCTTCTCTATTCACAGGGGTTCCCTTTCCAAAGAACTTCCTCCAGATCTGCAAGAAGATACTCTGTCGGCTTTTTCGGGTGTTTGTTCATGTCTACATCCATCACTTCGACCGTATCATCCTTATGGGTGCTGAGGCCCATGTCAACACCTGTTACAAGCATTTTTATTATTTTGTGACAGAGCTCAACCTCATAGACCGCAAAGAACTAGAGCCTTTGGTAAGTGTTGAGTCTGGGCAAAAGCTCTAGGAAATTTTCCTCCTCCCTTCACCAAGTCTTTCTCATCCTTGTTGCAGTGAGTTTCCTGTAGGAACAAGGTCTGTCGTTCAACATGGACAATTTAAAGGGATGAACTCTGCCTCTCTGCATAGACCCATTCCTTCTGCTGCAGTATTTGTGAAATCCTGAGTAGGCTCTGTAGGAAGAGAAAAGTGCAATGTATGGAAAAATACAAGGTAGAAAATCGTGGCATTTGAAAATAGAAGTTCATTTGTCTTCTGCTTCTTCCTCTACTATATATTTAGTATAAAATTTAATTCTGTTTTCATTGGTCAGTAAAAGCATGGCAGTAACTCATAGCAGTCACTTAAATGCATGTGAAGGGAACAGTTATCTATATAAAGGTGAATTTTGTGGTTTTTTAAGTCTTTAAGTAGGTGTTTGTGAAGGTATTGAATGTGTTAGATCCAGACCACACTCTGAATCTGAGATAGATGAGGTGAGACAGGTTCACATAATTACCAGTGTAACAAAACCAGACACTTCCTTGTGGACTGAAATAGATTAAAATTAAAGACATTGTTTCCAGAAGCAAGAGTCCAGAAATCGAAATGTTTTTGCTGTTGCTTGCAAATGCAAATTAAAAAAGTATAAGCAGAGAAGGAAAAGTAAGGGACAATTCAGAAAGCAGTTCAAATACTCACTGTGGGTGTTTAGCCAGCTTTAAAAGAGATCAGGGAGACATTTCTCCATAGGTCAGAGTTTGGAATAGACTGTATCATACAGTCTATTAGGAAGTGTTGTAATCATTGGGTTTTTGTTGGGTTTTTTTTGTTTGGTTTTTTATTTCCCCCCAGAGTCACAGGAGAGCTGAGGTATTGGCTGGCTCCTGGGGATATCATGTAGTCCAAATCCCTATGTCACCTAGAAAGGGTACCCAGGACCACATCATGTTTTAGTTGTTGCACGTAAAGGCACAGTGCAAGGCCGCGTATAGCACAGTTGACATGAAACAATTCTGAAAGTGTGGAAAAGTGATGTTTCCCTGCATTTCTGCAGGAATTGGAGCTGTTGCAGGTGTGGTTCTTGTATATACTTACACTGATTGGAGGAGAGTCTGTGAAAACAAAATGTATCACCTTGTTTTCAACAGTTTGCAAGGCCCACTGAAAGGCATTTCATTTGGCATGTATTGATCAGTTGAAATGTATCTGTTTTTTTCTGCATAGGAGAATTGAAATTGCTATAGAAATATGTCCTAAGGGATAGAAGGCAGCCCTGCAAAAGAGGATTTTTCTGCCAGACTAGTCATGCTAGGTTAGCCTGTAGCTATTAAACTCTGAAGCTGAATCTTAAGCAAGACACAAATCAGAATATCTCAGAGACAGGAATAGAGGTCATCTTAAGTCTGTTACAAGAGCTTTAGAATACAGAGGACAAAATACAAAACTGATTTAATGCTGCAGTTAGTGGGTACCAATACCCCTGCACAAAGCTAACACGTGAAGGTTTGGGGCCAGAGTGGTGCAGGAGGTTACTCAAGTCCACCAGCAGAGCAAGAGAGGAATGTGCTCCAATAGGTGTGTGCTTTCCTTTTGTATTCCTCCCGTTGCAAAATTATTCTTGGGGTCATTGTATGATTATTAACTTTGTTGGGATTCACCATCTCCCTAATAAATGTTTCAGCTGCTTCGCTGTTCCCATCCTTGACTTGGGTGGGTGTCAGCAGTGTGGAAATGCAGCAAAAAACATGCCTGTATTTTTCTCTTCAGCTGAGCAAGGAGAAGGGAAGGAGTTGCCAAAAAAAGCAGGCATTGTAAATAGTCTTGAATTTTAATGTGTAGTTGAGGACAACCTGTGGACTTCCACGTTCACCATGACAGGAAATGAGCCTGCATTATCTCCCTTAATTAGAAAATGGGCCAAGAGATGATTAAATAAACAGACTGCCACATGCTTTAATAAATGGGAAGACAACTGATTTATCAACATAACTTTAAGAAGGGAGAATAATTGGGGAAGTTGGCAGTAGATGAATCATAATATTAGTCTGCAGGACTTATGCTCTATGTTTAAAATAGGTTTTATGAGCCTTTTGCAGCCGAGTCCAGCAGTTATAAAATCAAGTGAAGCAAATAATTCAAACAGGGTTCTCCCTCCCATCTGGGAGTTGCATAACTTGTCCTTTCTGCAATCAAAGAGGTGGTTATAGTTTAAAATGCTACATCTCATTTTCCCATACCCATCAGTAGGTTAATTTGACAGATTCCTGAGTCTTTCATAGAATTGTTTTTTATTGGGACAGAAAAGGAAACTGGCATGGTCACTGACCCCACAGGGGGTCCTGAGTAAAAAACACATGTCCAATTGGTTAATTTAGGAAAAAAGAAGTCTGAAAGTGTATTGTTTCTTTTCTGCAGCCAACAGACAGACTAGGCAGCACCATGAGAGCTCTCAGAAGACCTTTAAAGTATGCCTCCATGAGAAGGTTATGGGGAAACATACTTAGATTTAAGATGTGTTATTTGTTTTGTGCTGTCTCCCTGTGTGACCAGCTTTATTTCCCACTGTCAGTAGTTCACCTTAATTCACTTCTGAGCTTCTTCCCATGGCCAAAACACCATAGGCATAGGGGTGCCTATTACGTCCATCCCATCCTCAGCCTTTGTAGATGACAGCTTGTCAAACTTCGAACACAGCATCTAAACATACTTTTAGTGAGAATCTTTATGCAGTTGCCTCAGCATATGAATTTGTTGTTCAAACATTAGCACAGCTACGGCAAGTATAGCCCCTCTACTTCCTTCCTGTTATCCCTTTTCTCTGACAATATATTTTACAGTATGTAGGACTCAAGAAATATCCCATATAATTTTATAAGTACATCATGGGCAAAACAATCTTGGTTCATGGAATTTACTTAATTTATTGCCAGTTAACAAAACTTTTGATTACTGATCTGTATATTGAGGAGAAAAAAAGACAATTAAACAAAACAGTTTGCAAAGAAACACCTTTCTTCCCCAGGCTCTAATCCCCGGGCTGTAAAAAACTTCTCCCTGCTTGCAGGTCTCCACTCACCTGGAGTTTGCTACATTATGTTCAGATACTCCTAATCCCTTCAGTGAAGTGAGGGGCAATGCAGGAGACTGGAGAGGTTTCTGTTGCTTCTTGCTTCTTACTTTTCTTCCACCCCAGTGTGGGTTTACTGTGGGACACACTCCCTTCACAGTGTCCCTGCTCCGGAGTGCACCCCATGACCCACGGTCCCTTCAGGGCTGTGCCTGCTCTGGCACAAGGCCCTTCTTTCCAAGAGTATGTCTCCAACCACATCCCAACAGTGCCACCATTTGTTCTGTCCTCTTAACAGCTGCTGCTTTCTTAAATATCTGTCAGCAGAGGCACCATGTGCTTCTCTAGTAGAAATTTTGGCACACAGTGGGTTTATTGCAGTGGTGTTAGGGGCAGATGGAAGTAGCTGGCTGGCACAGGACAGTACACGACCTGCTGCCACAATAATCCACCCCGCTAGCCCCCACCACCAAAACCCTTCCAGTAAGGCCCAGTACAAAGCATCCTCTTCTAAGTAAGTCATGCGTGATCTGTTGGTTAAAGGCTTACTTTCTGTTTCCAATTTTGTTATAGGTTTTTTGCCTATCTTTATGTAATAGGTCTCCTCATCATTCTTCTTATGTGAAATATAAAAATATTTAGCATTTGACAGAAGTCTTGTGAGCCTGAATTTAACAGTGTTTGCAAAGTACTCTGGTGCCACAAAATAAGAATTGTACCAAGAGAAGATCTTGCTCCTAGTTCTACCTCCTACCTTCAGCAGCAAACTGGATCCTGGCCACATACAAAAGAAACGGGAAGACAAAAGCTTTCTGTGTTCCTTAACTTGGTGTTTGCCGACTTGCTTTGCTGCTGCTCTAGGAGTTACACTGGTAGAAACAGGAAGTGAACAAGCTCTGCTGGGGGCTGATGGGTCCATCTGTCAGAGGAGGGGAAGAGCATCTTCAGCCACAGGCTTGCCAAGCTGGTGAGCAGGCCTTTAAACTAAAGGTGCCAGTGGGAGGGGAACCTCAGTCCATTCCACTCCTACCAATTTGATAGCAGTGCAAATCAGTTAGTTTCCCAGCAGATTCCTAAATAACTGGAAACTATTGATGGTAGCAAAATTTTCTTCTGATGTCAGGGGTAATAGACAGCAGAATATAGTCATCTGCTTTGCTTATTCTTCTCAAGTTGTTTTTTTTTTAATAAATCACATGCTATGAAACATTGAGCTTTTTCTCAAAGTGATTTTTATAAACATTTTTTCATAAGAACAGAAAGTAATAATTACACTTGAATGACAAAAAGTAGAGAAGGATATTGCTTATGTGCACTGTTCTGCTTACTGTTGAAATGTTGATTTCATTTAAATGCAGACACTATCAGCCATGCTAGCAACTGGCTAGAATTGGGGCTGGAAATGGTGACTATCAGTGGAGCTGGGTGTATAAAAATGGTGAAGCTGGTAATTGTCTGAATGAGCATGGACTTCATCTGCAGGATGAACAGGGACATTAGGATTTTCTTGCCTCATTGTTCTCAGTGTAAAAACTTCCCCTGGCTATATAGCACAATTGGTTTCTGAAAACATTTTCATCTAATATTTGGAGCTGCTTAAAAGTGATTATAACATGGAAGTCAAGATACCAGATCGAGAAGTCTCTGTTTTCACACGAGTTCCTCCAAGTTCCCTGTCTATTTCAGGATGGGCCAGCTAACAGTACTGTGGTCATACAGTGCTCAGGTGAACACTTCAGAATTTCTCTTTCATGCTTTTTGTTTTTCCAGGGTTACAGACCTGATAAATATCAGTCCCCAGCTCTGTTACTCTGTCACTCTGCCTCTGTGCATGAGGCTGAAGTAGCTACTGCTACATATCTAATTTATATCTTTTCACTAAATAATTAGCAGCTTTGCTGTATCTTTGTCTACACCACAAAAAAAAAAAAAAAGTTTGCTCATCAGGCAATTCATTGCCAGAAATGCCATAGATGTAATAGAAATACTATAAACATAACACTCCAGGCACTAGCACCATTCAGTACTCACAGTGGAAAACTCAGCTGTAGCAGGTTTAGCAAAACATGGCAAAATACTGGGATTTTGACACAGGTGCACTCAGATGAAGCACAGCTGAGTGAAACCGGATGATTAAATGAGAATTTTTATGCAGACAAATTTTTCAAGCATATATTTTAAAGTAAAAGTATACCTTTTTTAATTCACTGGATTTTTTCCAAAATATTGGTTTGTCTGCTTAGTTATTTTTTTATGTTTATGGTGTAAACTAGAATTTGCACTTTTCCAGTCCATGTTCTTCATATGTCCACTTAAAATCTTCATGAAAGCAGCGAAGGTATCCACAAATCAGTAGAGTCTGAAATACAAATTATTTGCCAGTTAGCAGAGGACAGTTTGAGCTCAAGAGTACAGAGGAACTAATTTCATTATAGTTACTGTATTCATGTTGTCACTATTCTTTATGGCTACCGAGTTTTACTTTTAAACTGCTGCTCATTGCCATCAAAGTACAGCTGTTCGGATGCTTTCAAGGTGTCCTGTGTTACAGGACTTAGAAGAAGCAGGACAGTAATATTGGCACATTGTTTTAAAGATACTTCTGGCTGTTTATCCTTCCAGACTTCCCAGTGTGTTGTGTGTGCTGCCTGGATGGCTTAAGCTTTGGGCAGGGAGCATGTAACGTTTAGTCTTGTTCAGACTTGTTCAGTCACTGCTGCCAACTAGAAAACAGTATTTTTTTTCTTTCAGAAATGCAGAAAACCAACCAACCAACCAACCAAAAAACCCCAACAACCTAGCGTGTCCTGCCCCCAGTCCAGTTACGGTGATAATATCCAACAGGATTTTCTTTACATTGTATAAGCAGTGAGAATTTCTCAATAAATTGATCTGATCACTAACTAAAGAAGAAACCAGTTATAGGTAAATGCCGTCTTTTCCATGTCCTACAGGAAATTAGAAGGAAATTGAGAACTCTAAGACTTAACATTGCTGAAAAATAGAATTCTCAACTCTGATGCTCGAAGAAAACAGAGCCTTAAGGTGCACTGTTGTGCTGGATTTTCTGAGTATATAATTTCTGGCACACATATTTTTAGTGACTTTTTTTATGGCATCAGCTGCTTTGCTTTCACTGAACTCAAGACAGGACTTTCCTAGAGAGATTTTGGTTAATTGTTCAAAATATGCCTATGATTTCCTTTCTTTAGCACTTAATAGCTCACTTCAGTAGTCTAGCTGTCATAAGGCAATTGTGGAGACAGTATTAAGAAGAAATTTCAGAAAAACTACTTAACTAAAAGTATGTGTTTTCTTAATTTGAACAATTCTTGTTAAGTGACTCTATTAGTTTTATTGAGTATTGGATTGAACCATTATTATTCTCTCTAAACCCACAAGAACCAGAAAACTGAGAAACAGCAAGTCAACTTTTTCTAATTGTCAAAGGAAGAAGAAATCTCACGTCACATGAACTTAGAAGTTCTGCAAAAGAAAAAAAGAAAGGAGGAAAGATGTCTTTATTGTCCCATTTAATTAATTTGTCATTTATGCAAAATATCTATGATATGCAACAAAATTGTAGTTCATAGTAGAGAACTAACATGTCTCCTGATAAATGTTATGCAAAATTTTATACTAAAGATCGTTTTAGTGTTCGCTTATTCACTCTGCATTACTTCAGTGTGAAAAGCAACACATTTCAAGTCCATTTAATAGGGTAAGATACACTAAACCCAGCTTTTATTTTATTGTTAAAGAAGACAAAAACATGCAGAAGGTGAAAATACCTCCTTGGAATATGATAATTTTAAGCAAGTCAGTCATCCAAATGCATCTTCTTTGTATCTAGCTGGGTCTAACCCTACTCACAGGTGTACTTGGCAGGGTGATTTCCTGATCCTATTTCTGCTTGCAGTCAGTTAATTAAATGCCTTTGTCATCAGTGATAAGGGGTTACATTTGCAGACAGGAGTATTATCTATGTCCTGGAAACATCACCAAACAAATTCAGGAGGAACCAAATAGGATTATTGTCAGCCTGTCCTTAGCTTCAAAATAACTACCCTGAAGCCAAAGAGATTGTCTGAGAGATTAATTTAATGCTGTGCATCATGATAATTGAGACTCGTTCAAGTGGAAGATACCTAACAAAAGAAATACCTGAATGATCAATATACCCACTGGACAGCAAATACGAGTCTGTTGGGATTTTTTTCAGTCAGGATACAGAGAGAGGGGCAACTGAAGAAGTAGAGGAATTTTTTTTACTAACTTGGGAGAGTACAATTTCTAAATGAATATTCAGGGCATAGTTCTAACTAACAGTTCCATAAAGAAAAAAAAAAAAGAGTTTTGTAGATGACTTCACTGCTACAATTCTGTTGTCAGCCTTCCTATCCTGATCAATCAGCTGTCTGAATATAGATCAGTTGCGCAGCACAGGATCATAGACCTCATGATCACAGCACAGGATCATAGACCTCATGATCGGTGTTATTCCATTGTAAACAGCCTCTTTTGTCATTAGGATACAAAGAGCTTTGTCCACATGTTAATTATTTGTTAACTATTGAAAGGTTTGTGAAGAAAGCAGCGAGATAAAGCTGCAGATGTCATAGCCATTTGTGCTCTGAAGAACAGATCTTTCTCTTCCTCATCTGCTTATTCTGCAGCTGTGATTTGAACTATGAAAAGACTGTGAACTGGCTGCATTGGTGCATCACTGGGCCTCTTTGTGTACATATTGCATTCTCTGTGGCTGTGGCTTGCTCTTCTGTATATGAGAGTAGGGAGGAGAAAGGTGTGTCCCAGTGATGCCTGTGTCTGCTCAGCAGAGCCTTCTAGTCATGAACCCCAGATCAGAAGAGCTGTTTGTATATCGCCTTTCTGCCCAACACTGTGTATTGCTTCACAGGACGGTTGAATAGGTTCTAAGTTCCTTACCTGTAGGAATGTGGTTAATGTTGGGCAATGGGTTTTTTTTTTTTTAGTTTCAGTATCTGGAGACATGAGTGGCTCCCTGTGGAAGGTTGTATTCTATAAGTCAGTGAGCTTGGCAAGTGGATTTGGCATGGTGCCTGCTGCTGGCACGTCCTTGCTCTTGGCCATTTAGTCAGGTCTTCCAGGCTGATGGGTGCCTCCAGGCAAGGTATCCCTGCCTGTCAGCAGGTAATACTGTTTCTCTATCCAATTCTCTGCTGACACACCTGTATATGCATTTAAAAACCTCACTATGTTTAAAACAATTGTCAAAGGGTTAAAACAAGATGTTTCCACGTCATCCTTAGGCTTGCTAACTGGCAGCAGGAAGAGCTGAGGGGAGGGAATGTCAAGCCGTGCTTTGCTTCAGTTTGGAGAACTGGAAGTGAGGATGGGACCCAGGCAGTGAAGGAGGATATGAGTCTTTAAAACAACACTGGTTTTAGGGAAGGACTTAATGGCCTTCATTATTTTTTCTGGTGTTCTCACAGAATACTATTATTTATACTGTTTATTCACTTCATCCACTTTCTCATCAGCTTTTGCACAGGACAGGCCTCTGGCTTCTATTATATACTGCTACAAAGGTGATGTTTGTTCGAAGCATTTTTGCCTTGTGTTTTGCCAGCTCCATATTTTACTCGCATAAGCATAGAAACACAATTTTCTTAGAAGTTCATAATTGTTTATGTGGAACTCATTCTTCTTGTAACCCATTCAGATGCAATCAACATCTTATCACAGGTAAATCTGTCATGTTAAAAACAGATTTCCTCAACTACTCCTGGCTATGTTGCATTTTTTACATTCTTCTCCTGCTGCATTTTAAGGTGAACTGAGGTGTAAAAATGAAAATAGTTAGGTGTAGATTTATGTGCTGCATGTACCTGAAATTCATGTTGGAGCATTATGGAGGGGAGAAGACTAGACATTCTTCAGATATAAATATTGATTGCCTTTTTAAATGTTTATTTTTTCTCTTCATCTGTGAAATCAAGTTGGTACTCCCTGAAAAATATTCAGGAATGTGTCCTTCCATGAAATCACAAATGCTAACTAAACAGAGAGATTCCTGATGCTTACAGAGTAGCTTATCAGTATTAACTCCAGCTAGTAAGTAAATACTTCAAGGACTTGACAAAGAATAGCAAATGTTTCTCTTTATGTTCCTTACAAGTGACTTCTGTGTTAAATTCTCCTCAGTTACCCATCTTGGGCACATTCAATACATAGAATGGGTCCAGGCTTCTGGTTTGGATTTTAAATTTGAAAAACAGTGTTTACTCCTGCCTTCACTTTTTTGAGTTAACTTTGTAATCCAGAATTGAGAGCAGGAACAAGTCTGAATGTAGCAATACAGAATAATGCTCTGGAGTGTCTTGTAATTAATTTTCAAGAGGAAGTGCAGCTGTCAAAAGCTCTGGTGTGGAGAGTTTCTGTTAATGAGCACAGAAAGACTTTGGAAGTTTTAAATGTTTTCAAGTGCTCATGTGTGCCTGTCTGTGTCCCTGTGATTGATTTTCTGATTCCCTTGTCTGTCTGGCCTTTATATTTCATCAATACCCAGCTGGGACTGGGTATCACAGTATCTTAAGCCAAAGAGTCAGTGTTTCCAGTCTTCCTGCCTTATCAGAAGAGTCAGGTGATAGCTAGTTGTTATTTGCTGTGTTTGGGAAATACACTTACGTGATTTTAATTAACAATTAAAAAAAATAAATTATCAATTTTAACAATTGATAATTGTTAGTCAAGAACATACCTCTACACCTTTCCCAATTTAAAATGAGCAGTGAAATTTCAGAGAAGCACAAACCCAAGAAGACTCAGGAAACACTGAAGAAGATTCAGCTTTTTGATAAAGACAGTGCTCACCAAAGGCTATGCAGCAGCAGAGTAACTAAGGATCAGATCTTTGGTGAGCTTTGAGGGGGACTCTTCTGAAGAGTTAAATGGAGGGGGGACTGTGTGCTAGGTTCTCTGATGCCTGTCAGAATCAGTGAGAGATATTCCAGCAGGCTCTGTGAAGAGTGGGTGGTTAATTTTTAAAGGTAGGTATCTCAGAGGGGGCAGAGTCTGGCAAGTAGGAGCAGCTTGCTCAGTAACAGGCTCAGCAGCAGGCTCTGCAGCCCTCAGCATGCCTCGTGCTGCCACCCAGCCAAGACTGGACACTGCTGACCCTTACTCCTTCTCACCAGCACTTTGAGTGAAGCTAACTTTTTCTTTGCCAGCATCATAATTATATCAGTCTCTTTGAGAAACCTGGTTGTTTTTCTTCTCTATTGTAAATTCCTCTAAGAAAATAACAAGTAGAAGTGGGTCAGTCCCACAAAGCCTGTACCAATTCACTATCACAGGAATCCTGGGCTTTTTCTTTTTTTGAAGCACATCTAATTCACAGTCATTGGGTGAAATCAGTAAAAGCTCAAGCACATATGTGCAGGAATGCAATGGGACTATACTTGTGTCTCTTTCATTTACCAGTAACAATATAGATCAATACACAGAATGCTTCTATGCATCAGAGGTGTAGATGTTTTTTAAGGTTAAATGTTTTTCTGACTTTACAACTTTGGTGAGACTTTCAGAATTATACCCAAGCAGCTGTTGGGACAGAAGGCCTTGCAGGGAGAAAGCTACAGAGCCATTTGCAGCAATGTTCTCCTGACAGGGTGGGGAAATAGGATCTAGGGAGAACACTGTGGATGTAACTGTAGAACAAAAAAAATACCAGAAATTAAGGGAGAGAGAGGCTTGGGGAGAACTTGTATTATTAAAAAAATAAATTCTGCCTCTACAGAGAAGTTAGAAATGGCATGACAGGTTCATGCATCATGTCTGTCATGGCAAACTGGTTTAAAGCCCTCTAGTTTACGTCTTGTGCACAGATCATCTAAGTTCCTACTCTATCCTTTTCCTGGACACATTTATCCATATCTAGACTCCTACCTCTGATGCTATTGCAGTTTGCCTCCCACTGTGCCTGAAGGAGGGTGGCCCAGTTTATAATGGCTCTGATATGGTCCATATTACTCCCTGGGCTGCTTTTATAACAGGGTAAGATGATACAGTCTGGCTGAAAATCACTGTTCAGCAGCACTTGCAGAAGGAAGTTTGTAGTGTTTTACCTGACAGAGCTATCAGCCTTGATTATAAGGAGTACACTAGGAACATGCAGACACTGAGTATGTGTAAAATTAGGGGCCAGCAAAGATAAAAACTGCCTTGAAATGCGTTAACAGCTAATTAATCTTCAGTAGGAAGCTGTCCAACACGGTGCTGAATTATATTTAATTCTCCATTTGGTTTTTGTTGATCTAATGAAATAAACCTAATCACGGCTATTTAAGAGAAAAACAAAACAACCCCAAAAAAACCCCACAGAATATTTAAGGAGAAAAGGAGACCGATTTTTCTGTGGACAGTCACCTTCGTCACCTTTAACAAACTAGAGGAGAAGCCACTATTGGTTCAGCTTACTGTATAGATCACTGTGGAAATCACATATTACTGTATAAATTCCTGTACTAATTACCATTGTCTTTATAACAAATGACCACACTCCATTCTGTTACATGCATGGCAACAAAATAACAAGTAATGCAAGATGAATATACAAGAAAGAAAAACTAGTTAAAGGTCTGGAAAGGGTGGAAAAAGTCCCATGATTATGTGTAGGATTTTAGGTGGAAAAGTAATCTGTTAAACACAGAGTAAGATACAGTTACAGAATTGTCGTGAAGCTGTTTGCATTAGATCTTCATGACCGTATAAATTATAACAAATTATTCAAGCAAGCTAAGAGATTTTTCAGAGACTTCTGATAACTTGGTAAATCTCAATTGATTTTCCAAGGTAAATGCTGTGCAGTCTGGTGTCTGTGGATGGCTGTTGGTCAGATAATGCCTTTCCAGAAAATCTGCTGATAAATATGAAGTTTTATAGAACAGGACAGCCAGTTACCAGAGAGTTTGTATCACAGTGCTTGTAAATCATATCAAATAAAATCCTATGTGGATCCCAAACCCCAGTTCCTAATGGAGTCTGTGAATAGTCCAAAACTCCATCCTAGAGATGAATGCCACAGCTCTGGTCAAGTCCTCAAGGTTTGTGTTCCTGTGCCCTTTGTGCCTGTGGGTAGGCAAAAATAACTAGGCAGAGAAGGTATATCTAGGACTCCTGTTGGCTGCAGGTTCAATAAGAATGATTTGGATGCTTTTTCTTACATTAAATTAAAAGGTTTCTGGCATTTGCAGTTGATTAATTTCTTTAGGTAGGGGGATGTAGCACCATTTACCTGACATGAATAGGGATTTATTAGGTTATTAAAGCTGTCAAAAGTGACAAAATGCTGTATTTTACTTGCCAGTTACGTTCATTGTCCTTGAAAGTGACAGAGAGGGGCAGAAACATGGTGCCATATAAAACCACATGGATTTGCAGAGTTGCAGAAATATTAACAGTGAAGAGGCCCGTGCACCCTTTATCACAAATGCCATTTGCTTTTTTGTTTCCCCTTCTTGTTTTACAGAAAGAGATGACAACCAGGATGTGTCACTAAAAACTGCCCACTGAAGAAAAGCAAAGTCCAATTTCCTTCCTACTGCAGAGTTCAAGAACATGACAGCCCTCATGGACTGAGCCTGCTTGTTAATCCCTGAAAGCCCGAAAGTTGGGAACCACAGTTACTGTCACAAATGCTTCTCTCCAGTGTCAATGTTGCTAACCCTAAATATGCTGCTAGGAACCTCATCTGAGCAACATGGTTTATTGAGAAAAAGAAGAATCATATTAGTTCTAGCTCCTTTATTAGGGATAAGAACCTCTTCAGCCACAAACAATGGCAGACAGTGCTCCTGCTGCTAAAGCTTTACTGAAATTCAGGTCCCTGGGCTGACCTCCAGACTAATTGTTTTGAAATGAAATCTGCAATCTTGCTTTCTTTTTCTTTTGTTTCTTGGTATGTGCTTTCTTTCCTAACTGAAACAGACTATTAAGAGGTTCTGGAATCAAAGAAGACTTAGCCTTTAATGCCCCCTACCCTGCTCCAGGCCACCCAAGGCTTGGCCACCATTCCCAAATGCCAGCAAGCCTTGTGTTTCCAGGAAGACAGCCATGTCCTTCAGCTGAACAGGCAGTTTATGCTTCATTGTGACTCATAATTTAATGACAATGGGAGGGTGTCTGATCTCAACTACACAAACAGGGATCCAGATATAGCTCTGCAGTGCTGAGGTATTTTCCTTGAATTCATGCTGTGACTGACAGCAAATGTTCTCAGTATCTCTATATTACATAAAAAAACCAGCTACCATCATCATTTTCCTGAAGTACCCTATGAAGTACACCAATCTGTCATGTAATTTCATATCCTTCTATCTCCTTAGGAAAAGGATCCTCTCAATCAGCCTAAAGTTTCATCTTTTCAGAGAAAAAGAAATGTAATTTGAGTAGCTTGCAGGAAGATACAGTAACAATGAATAATAAAAAATGCTAGAGGAGGAGGGACTAATTGAAGGTCTCTGTTGCAGCTAAACAGTGCCCAGCAATGTGACTTGCTGTATACA